>APFE030538362.1:0-19876 GCA_000404065.3 Pinus taeda | reverse complement strand
ATATATATTCGCGTTTCCCCGTTTCCAAAATTTGGGGAGGTTGCGTTTCATATCGCTTCCTGTTTCGGAAACTCGTACCCGTTTCCCCGTTTCGTGCAACTTAGCTTAGTACAAATTCTGCTGGCTGAGTATCTGATAAATCACTTCTATAGGAGTTCTGAGCCCCTGCTTCCTTCAACAGGCCAGACTCCAAATCAGCTTCTATAGAAAATTCACTGTCCACAGGCTTGAAATAGGCCTGACTGTACCAACAGAAAATTTGCCCCCCCGTGGCCCTGTGGCTGACTGCATCCTGCCTGCAGCATGCAGTTCAACACAGTGTTGTGTTGCTGCTTTTTACCCCTTTGCTGTCCATTAATGCTTTGCTGTCCTTGATGACCTTTGCTGCCCCTGAACAGGGCTTGTCCACAGAAAATTGCACCCTTGCTGGCCAGAACTGATCTGAAATGCTCCAAGAGAATATGCTGTGTCAGAACAAAGAAACAAGGTTGCTAGGCAGGGCAGGATCAGCTCCATAGAATCTTGACAAGGGATTAGCTAGGGTGGGAACACCTCCAGAACAACTAATCAAGAAGAAGGATTCTTAAAACCCTCAGAGCCTCAGGCTCAAGAAAATCAGAGATTTTCCAATCCAAATCAATGATCAAATCAGATTTCAACTCTCCTTTATTTATAGATTTCCTTATGGGGTTTTCTCAAACGTGGGTTTGCAAGTGCAACCCCCAATTTGGTTACTTTGCTGCAGCTACCCGAAAATTTACCCAATGTTACCTCAAACATTGGATAATTGGGTTTTCCCCTTTATCAAGGGCTATAGCCTACGGGGTTTTCTGCCATCCCGTGGGCAATTAATCCTTTAAACTGATTTTTAGAACCTTTTTTAGGGAGACTATACCCCCTTTTATGATCTCCCATCCTCGCTACCATATTGAAGTTTCCCTCTAGAAGCCATTCAACTTCCTAAAGGGACAAATCCAACCAGTCCCAATGGTTTGGAGTTTAGGGTGATATCCTATGAACAAGACCCAATTTCCCTTCATTGAATTAAAAAAAAGGTAGCCTATATATACCTTTGAATTGGATCATTGCAATGCTCAACCAAGTAGGAATGTTAAGTAGCAAACAATGCTGCCCCTCCACCACAAGTAGCCCAATATGACTTCCTAAAGGGACAAATCCAACCCGTCCCAATGGTTTGGGGTTTAGGGTGGGATCCTATGAACAAGACCCAATTTCCCTTATTGAATTAAAAAAAAGGTAGCCTATATATACCTTTGAATTGGATCATTGCAATGCTCAACCAATTACGAATGTTAAGTAGCAAACAATGTTGCCCCTCCACCGCAAGTAGCCCAATATGACTCCATGCTAGCAATAGTCTATCTTGGAGTGAAGTTCAAAGCCTGACCTTGAAAAAAGACCACACTGGGCTTAGCTCTTCTTAGTGTATCTCTCATGAACATTATGTGTCATTGGATAGACAATCCCCTAACTTTATGAGAAAGGATATTCAATTTCATTGAAGGCGATCTTCATTGAACAACTTCTTAAAACAATTGTCAATTGCAAAGGGCCTTAAAGTAATGTTGGGGTGAATGGGGGATGTCCTTGTTGCATCCTTGTATATTTAGGGTTCTTTCACCCACTATTTCTGGCTTTTCATGAATAGGAAGGTCTGTGTATGATGTCCTTTGTTTTGCCACCCACTAATCATCATCCTTGTTTGATAGTTCATCCAGTTGATGACAGCTAGAAAAACATAAGTATTGCCATTGCTTTGGATACTTATCTTGATTTGGAGGTTTGCGGCCTATTTACTGGCATACTGTAGTTCATTCTGAGGCTTAGGTGATGGAGCTGCATTTTTATGCAAGTTGGCAGTACAGTCATTGGCATGAGATGGCACAGACCTAGGTTTTCTATCAGGTGGTCGTGTGCCTGGAAAGTGAAATGCCCGAGGCAAGTTCATATGTTTTCCTTTTGGAAATCAACAGTAAACATTTTAATGTGCTAGGGTAACTTTTTATTCAGGTCGACATCCCAACAGATCCTTGGTTTAGCCTAGAAATTCTGCCTACCATCACCAATTAGGGCACTTCAAACTCTTTGAGCAAAGAGTTCCACAAAGGGGCATGAGTCAGCAACAAGCCTCAAAAATTTGATCCAGAGGGGCTTCCTTGCCTGGTTAATGTCTTTTGGATTCTCCAAGACTGAGAATATGCCAGTGACTCGGCAATGTTCAATATTCCATGATGTGAAACATATTTAGCAACAGATTCAGAGTTGAACAAAAGAATTAATGCGGATGATAGAACTTACAATTTTGAACTCTTGATATCCAATGTTTAAGCTGATGAATGTTTTTTACTTATTATTTTAAAACATTATTTCTCCTGTGAAGTTGGATAGAATTGTCATGGACATGAATAGTCAGCTCCTTTGCATCCATTATTAAAGGTAATTTTGCTTCGAACAACTTGCTGTATGATAATTTGTGATTGTGAATACCAGATATTAGACTGTTCGCAAGAAAGTACTAAAGCTGATGTTGGGGAGCTTGGTGAGGAAGTATTGTGTGTTCGGGCATATGGGCAGTGTTACGTGGCTCTTGGAATCAGCATCAGGTTTGTTGACAAGCTGACCTATTTGTTCTTATATTCTTTTACTGTTAATGACAATGGTCAAGAATCTGTTTATCTTTTCTACTGCTTCCAGTAGTTCTACGGATTAAATGCATGTGTGTTTTCTGTTGCATATATTGTATAGGGTGTATGTGTTAGACCTTATTTTTCCTTTTACTGCGATCATTGAAGGGTTGAGGCCACACAATGATCGCTCAAATTCATAAAGCATATTCAAAGTTATTGTGGGTTTAATGTCATTCATGATAGCTAAGTGAATCTGAAATTTTGAAAGTGCTCTTTTGGAAACCTGTACCCATTTCCATATGAATGTCATCAATGACAGTGACCAATCATAATTAAGCATAGTTGGAAGGTTTGTCTATGTTGAAGTAAGAAAATTGTAGTTAGCAATCTATAAGGTTTGGTGAACATCAATTTTTAATGACGTTGTGGTCCACACTTTTTGGCTTTCCGTTATGGGACTTTTGGAACCCTGAAATATGAACTCAATATGGTTTTTTTTTGGGAGGGGTGGTGGGAGAGGGGGGGGGGGGGGGGGGGGTGAATTAGATGTAATACTATACACCAATTTCATGCTATGCCTCACTCTGAAGCCGAGTAATATTGTTGATGGCATGGCAACTGGTAGAAACAAAAGCATTCAACAGAGAAGCCAGATTTCCCATACATTTCAGTCATCGGGTTCTTAGTTTTCTCAACTATATTACCTTTTGAGTCTTCCCAGATTTGGGTTAGAAAAAGGAAGATAATTCACCCACATTTGGGGTTTGATGAACAGTTGAGCACCCATTAATGCACTGAAATTCTTTCATTTTTCTTGAAAAAGTACTACTATTTTGAAAAATTACCAGCATTCATTTTCAAAATTCCCCCCACCCCACAAGCTTTAGATAGAGCCAGTTGTATTATCATACCCTGGCTGGACCCAGGGGCAAGCAATCACCAATCAGTAAGGTACACATATAGAACAATCCTGATCCAACTTGAAATGCACACTGTACCATGCCAGGGCCTGCCTCTCTTAGCTGTTGGGCGCACATTCTGAATTTCTACCTAAATTTTCCAAACAGACTTGGCCATAGTGTAAAGATGTGTCCTCTGAAGGTAATGAACAAAATTACTAATGCATACTATGGTGGAATTCAATGCAAAAGAAGACTTAAATTCATAGAAGCATGGAAATACAGAATGACCAAATGCTCATGATCAATTCTATTAAGAACCATATACCATCCATGCCCAGTTTTGAATTATTAAATGGCATTCAACCATTTCCCCATCATATTAATAGAACTCCTAGAAGAACGTATTTCAATAAAATAATGGTTGGGAATATAAACAGAATTAAATAAACAGATAATGCATTTGATTCTTTTTCACATTCACATGCCAGCATTCACCTGGTTCAAGTTTGAGTTCAAGTTTGGTGATCTTCAAGTCCAACGAAAATTCAACAATGATAATTTAGTGAATAAAATTTGGCTTTAAGTTCGAAAAACTATAAAATATAAAAGTTAATAAAATATAGGTAATAAAATTCAAGAGGCTAATTGCACATATATGTAGAAATGAAAATAGCATAAAAATATAAAAATAGCATACTAGAGTCAAAGACTAGCCTCCTTGGTGAAGTAAGGGAACAAGAATACAATTGATATAGGTCAATTATCCAGATGGCCCTTGATCCGTATTAATATGCCCAAAACATTAAGTGAAAGCACATGATTGCAAAAATGGTTTAAGTACCTGTCGATGGATGAACCACCTTCCCTCAAGAAGGAATGCTGGATTGGAGATAAATCAGACTGGAGCAAGAAGTGGATGATTCTGACATAATGTTATGTGTTCATCATATAGGGATGCTAGCTGGCTGGCTATCCAAAGAGGATAACAAATTTCTGCTACGGGTTCCCTACTTTTTAGTGGGCAACATTTGGCTCTAACTCAAGGACATGTGCTCACTATAGAGTGCATAATCCATGTGCTCGAACAAGAAGTGTATGAGAACTCGATCAATCCATGGGGCTTGTAGAACTGTTACCTATACAGTCACAACAACTTGTTGATAACTACTGAGTAGGGTTTTGATCATCACCCTTGCTATATAGGATAATAATTAATGCTTGTTGATTTTTTAGAGGATCTTTTAAATTGATAATTACTTCTTATGATTTCTTAGGTTAATCTTTTCTTTCATTCATATTCATCGTAAATCAATTACACAAAATATCTCAATAGTAAAAACAAAGTGCCAGTAGGATCATAAAGAGACAACCAAACAAAAAACACAAGATTTTTACCTTGGGAAAACCCACTTGGGGGAAAACCCAAAAACATTTTCCTGAGATAAATTCTTCAGTTCAACAAGAGATACATCTAAATCTTCTAGTTAAATTCAAAGTCAAACTAATGAGCAATTTGGTCTTAGTCAATTGTCATGTCCCCATTGTTATTCTTCTTTATATTGCAGTCAAGGTGGATTTCCAGGGCAAGAGATGGCTAGGTTAGTGGAGCAGGTTTATGTCATCAGGGGTTTCGATAGAGTTTTGAGGAGTTTTTATGGGATTTGATGGCATTCGCTTGGCATATTCCATCATCCGCACAATTTGTCTTTTGTTCTGTGGCATTCCGACAACTTTCAGAAATCAACATTATTATTGGGCATAACTTAATTGATTATGCTTGAGGTGGCATTCTGAGGAGATTAATTGGTGGAACACCTCAGTGTAATAGCTCGTTGGAACCGGAACAGGAAAATCTAGAGGATGGGATGGTTAGATATGAGTTTCAATGACCCGAGGAGACGTGGTGGCCAATTTACCCTTTTCCCACATTAAAAGAATATTTTAATTCAAATAAAAGAGGGAAAAGTGCTCCATGATTAAAATAATAATAAAATAGAAGGCTCTAGAGGAGTCCATCAAATCTATAAAAGAAGAGGAGGAGACCATTGGAGGACAACTTGGTTTTGATATTATTTATTGTATGTGAGGTTGAGAACCCGGTTCTCTGCTCTAGCAATAGCCCCAGGAGGAAATCCTCGGGTGATTCAGTGAGAGTGGGCGAGCACCCATCTCTTCCCTTGGTGAATCCATTTAGGGTTCACAGGTTGTAGTGTATTGATTTCCCAGTTTGTTTTGGAGGTCGATTGCAGCATTTTGTAGATCTGTTTAAGGCCATTTTTCTCAGCTCTATGGGTTGTCTTTACATGTAAATACCAATTCTTCTAATATAATAAAGCTGAGAATTTCCTGTTCATTGTGTTTTGTGATTGCGGTAATTTATTTGCTTATTTTTACATGGTAGTCTTTTGTTAAATGTATGATAAATGTTATGTGAAGAGCTTGTTCCAAAAATTTCTGATTTGGAACATTACAGTGGTATCAACGTTGGTGTTCTTGCCAGCCGGAGGATTAACTACAGATTTTCGAGGGTTTATTTTGAAGATGTATTGCAAGAAATATATCCTTGCCAGAAAACCCCAAAACTTTGTTGAAGAACACTTCTTGTTGATTCAGTTTTCAGATTGTTGCATTTTTTGATCGACAAAGTGGCAAGTCCAAAGTCTATTTCCAAGCCAAAGGTTTTATAAAAGTTTTGGGTTGTGGCCAAGTATTGAGGGACATTTATTCTTCCTCTGTGAAGTTCCATCCTCTCACGGGAGACTGAGCCAACTATAGAAAGAGAGATCGACTAAGTATTATCTCCATAAGGGACAATTTTATTCTAAAATCATTGGTTCCGAGTTTCCTATTATTGAGACGACAATCACAACTCTTGTTCGTTGCTACAAGGCACGGGTAGACTACGTTGGCAGAGGGAAATACTTTAGAATGTGTTGACTGGTCCATCTCAGTTGACCTATTCTGTGGGAACGTTTGTGTTTGTCCGAGCTATAAAATGCCCAAGAGAGCGACGCATAAATCGATGTGTTGTGCGATGGAAAATATCACGTGCCTGATTGGAGCGATAGCTAGCTGGATTGACGGCTTAATGAACTAATAATGTACACAGGGTGGTCGAACTTAATTACTGAGAGCGCGTGAAAATTCATCAAGGCTGCCATACATTCTAAAGACAAATGAAAAGAGGACGAGATTGTATTGTATTGCAGTGCGGAGGATTTACAGATAATTGCTCTTGAGCTTGTATACAAAACATCAAGAGAATCGACAGAGGGTTCATTCTTGAGTTAAATGCTCCATGTGAAATTGATCCGACATTGTTGAATGATTAAAGGCACTCAACAATTATAAAGTGTGATCAATGGGGCTGGGCGTGTGGCTCTACAATAGAGGAAATCGTGTTTTGTTCATTGTGACCCATTTGTCGAAGCCGCTTCGAGTTGTTGAGATGTCGGTCATCATTGCTGCGCAGAAAGGGATGATCACCGGTTCCTTTGCATGATCGGGCGGTTTAGTTCCCGAACAGGCCGAAAACTGACAATGCAAGGATGTGTTAGAATTTTTTTGAAGAAACCCGTGTGTGGACAGAGAAACCATTCGGGCAAAATTGCATGGAAGGTTTGGCAAAGATTTAAAGGTCGAGTCTGTATCTTGAAGGATTGCTACAACGTGGGGGTTAATTGAAGTACTAGGGGCTCGATGTTTGGATAGTTCGATTAACCAGTCAAAGGGCATGATTGGAAATCACAATTGAATGAGTGTGCCCCTTCCTGGGCAGCGTATCTTTTGACAATTGCAGCGTATGGATATAATGGGCATGAAAACTCATTTTCAAGAGGTCGTAATGCATTTTTGGGCATGACCACGAATATCGGGAATCATATTGAGGAGAACTTGTGCATTTTAGCGTGGTTGTAGTTTCACCTGTGGGCCATCGCGTTATCTCAGAGAAGACAAAACTTTGCTATTTGAAAGAAGTGTGTAAAGCGTATACATTTATCTCCGCTATGCTGAGCATATACTCTCGTTAAAAGTCGAGTGAACCTATGGTGACTGTCTTTCCTTGTTAGAGAGTTTGTAGGAGCGTTCACCTTTCTGTGGGTTGAACTCTTCAAGTATTTGGGTCGAGATTCACGGTAAGGCGGGACCGTCTTTTCATTCCATCAACTGGGTATTACACAGTAGCGCCAGAAATCACCATCTGCAGCTTGCATTGCTGTAGACAAAGTTGGAAGATTGAACAATTTCCCGAAGAATATAACACTGCTCATATGCCAGGTTTCCTGTATGTTATCTAGTCCCTACCATTTTTATAAAATACCACGAAACTTTATCAGTGCTGGTCAAATTTTCTACTAATTTTCTATATCTGAGCAAATCATCAATTGTTGAGTAGACGCGGGCATCTTCATACATATATCACTGTATGAGTAGCAACAAATATATCTGACCAATATATATATATATATATATTCAAAATTGAACCAACAAAACTCAGCAGAGCAGGGTTACTTCTTAAGAGAGAGTTTTACAGTGTAATTTGCTAAACTCAGGAGGATTGCATCTTATTCATATGCAAAGTGTTGGCTATCATCCTGGCCCTGAATTTGCTATGCCACTGAAGAACCATTGTCGTGCATCTCCTTAATTCAACCCCCTCAGTTAAATTAATCAATTGTTATTGCTATAAGTACTTTCTGTGTCAAACTTTCCAAGCTGTTTGTAATATGTTTGATGGTGTCCTGATCATAAATTGATCATAAGTCTTTGTTGAGTCAAAATTGCTTATCATTTTCATAGGCTGAGTTGTTAAATGGTTGAGTGTGATTGAGGGTAAAAAGGGGGTTCAGGCAAAATCTTGTCGCTAGTGTTGGTGAGTCAAGTGTAGTTTATGTCTTGAGTCAGAGTCTTGAGCTGCCAAGCTGATCCATCATCACTGCATGAAGTTTGTTAATCAGAGTTGTGCATAAAACATTTTTGTTAATTTTAGGCATGTTCTATGCTTAGAGAAATTTATTTCAATTTTCACAATTAGCTCAATATCTTTTCCAGATTAGCAATCACATCAGCATTAAAGTAAATTGCAGATAGAACATAAACATAAATCACAGAAGACAAGCCAAGACAAGAGGACACAAGATGTGGCACTAGCCAGGGACAAAACCCCAATGTCGGGAAACCCTTGATCAATTCTTCTTATATGTTCTTCAATAGTTCAATAGAGAGAGAGAGAGAGATAGTGCATTTACAATAGAAGTCAACACTTTGACTTATCTAGATAAGAGCATAGATCATCTCTAAGAAGATGATACATGAGATCAGTTGAAGACATGCTGCTTCAACTGATTCTCTAAGGTGACTCCTTCACTTATCATTGTGCTGCATTTTGTTATCGTGCTGCACCATGCTGCACCCATCATCACAATGTTGGACCTCAGGACCATGTTGCACTCATCATATTGCTGCTACTGTTGTCCCATGTGCCATTGCTGCACCATGCTACCACAATTGTCCCATGTGCCATAGTTGCACCTTGCTACTGTCCAATGAGTTTGCAGCACCATGCCTTTGCTGTTGTCCCATTGTAGCCTTTGCTGCCATGTCATAGCTGCTATCCCAGTTGTGCCTACGTTGCCATGTCATAGCTGTTGTCCTATTGTGCCTTTGCTGTCCCATTTTCTATGCAGTTGTCCCTTTTACTATGCAGCTCCATGCTTGCCACTGCTGCCTAGTTATATTGTTGTGCTATTGCCATACCTTGCTGCTGTCTAATCGCTGACCATACCTTGCTGTTCGTGACTGATATGGTTAGGGCACTAGGCAACCCTAAACTCCTCACATAGTCCTCAAACAACCCTCAAGAAAACTGTGGTATACTCTCATGAGACACCTCACATAGCACGCTGTTGTTCAAGGCATGTTTGAATCCTCAAACTCTCCATGCTATCCTTGTCTTGAGGAGGTTAGGATTGCGGCCTACCACAGTGCCACACTGTCACCTACAACCCACCTTTTCGCTGTCCCAAACAACTCTTCTTCAACTCGGCCTACCCTCAGCATCCTTCTAGCAACTTGGTGCCTTGTTTTAGGCCATAAAACAATCCACCTTTTCAGCAGCATTAGGCCTGCGTCTAGGGCATGATATGCCTACAACTAGGGCATCATAGGTATGTTTAGGACAGCGTCTAGACTCTATCTTCATCTTAACAACGGCTAGGATACCCTTGAGACAACGTAGAGGATAGGGCATCTCTTCATGACTGCGTCCTCTAGGTTAGGACAGCGTTAGGGCTGCCTTCTAAGACTGTGTTAGGGCTGCCTTAGGATAGCGTTAGGGCTGCCTTCTTTTCCTACAACGTCTAGCGCTTCCACTCCTAGATTTCTCTTCCACTAAAACCCAAGACAAGTGGAGAGAAATCAAGATAGAAGTGTGTGTGAAATGACTCTCAAGTCATTTCCTTTTATACTAAAAAATTGAGCACATGTGGGGTTTATTTGGTTGCTGGCTGACCTTGACGAATTGTCTTATAACACAAATAAATTCATAACTCCATGAATACTTATTGGAATCGGATGAACTTTACATCAATTCTACACCTCTCGATGAGAGGGATTCAAGAAAAATATCAGCTGCCATAAATAAGATGACCCACATGGAGTTTTGCCCTAGTTGTCAATTTTAACAATTTTGATGTACTTATCATTCCTCAGCTAAAACATGGATCACATTTTTTCTAAAATCCCTTAATAAACTAGCAACATCAAACATCAGACCCTTCTCAAAGAGGATTTATGCCATTCTTCAGAGAGAACAACAAAAGGATGTGCAAGAGGGGTAGGAAATAGGACATAAAACTTTTGCACTCGGTATAGATTTGAAACACATGAAGGTCACATGTAAAGTCCTTTTCAGATTAGATGAACTAGATGCACTCCTTTCCAAAGTGAGCCATTTAGAAGGGAAGAAACCAATTTGGGCTCTTAAACCAGCTATGCTTGCTCTCATACATCCCAAGTTCTTGGAGGAACCTTGTGAAGGGGTTAGCCTTCCAGTTGCATCTTGTCTCAGTCACATCATGAGACTGACTGCACCTATACCTCCTTTCAATGATGAAGTTATGAGGAGAGTTTTCAAATTGATAGTAGAGACTTTCCAGGATTTGGACAACATTGTAGGCTCTACCTTTGGGAAGACGCTTGAGATTTAGGAGTCATGGCCATGACTAAGACTTATGAAGTCATGTTTGATCTAGAGTGTGATGGTTTGATGTTCCAGATGTTCCAATGCTTCTTAAGCATTAGGAAACATCATTCTAACAGAGTCATAGCACACATGCAATCCATCTTGTCCTCATGTATGAGAGGCCATGATGCCTTTTATCAGGAGTTGCAGTCTCGATTGTTGTCTATTTGGAGGAGAGAGCAGTTGGTCTCACCTACTGCTTATGATCTAGCTGAGAGGTTGGTTGAGGAGAACATTGGGCTGTTCAGGAGACAGTTGACCAGGGAGCAGCTCAGGTTTGGGGGCTCATGTAGTAAGAATGGGATGAGGAGGAAGGGACTTTGCTTCATCTGCAAAGGACCTTGGGGACCTGACCACTCATGCTTGAGTGAGACTGAGGAGATGACAACAGTAGAGCAGGGAGATATATGTTATGTCTGTCAAGATGAAGACTCTTTGCTGGACAAGTCCATAGGTTCATACGATGATACCTTAGAGGAGCATGAGCAGTCATGTGGAGTTGATGACAGTAGCCTAGATATGCATCCATGTGTGGTAGAGGAGTATGAGGAACAACCAATGGTTCCCATGTGGGAAAGAGATCAGAGAGTAGATGAGCGGTTGATGACTCAGCATAGAGAGTACATAGAGGAGCATGAGTCATGTTGAGTCATTGACATGAGGCTACATTCATATGATGAGCAGTCTGTGGGTCCTAGGAAAGACATTCAGGATAACATGTCACTGGTGATGAGTCAACATAAGCAGCATATGATGGAGCGTGAGTCGGCTGAGGAGGATGAGGCGCATAATATGCATGATGAGCCTTCTTGGGAGAGCCAGTTGGAGGTTCATATTGAGTCCGTGATGGTGGAGGATGAGCAACCACCCTTGGGGTCAGCCACTGATGAGGAGCAAACATATGTACAGACAGCTGGCAAGGTGACATTATTCGCTGACACTTGTCCTTAGGAGATGCTGGAGTATGATAGGACAATTTGGCAAGAGATTAGTGGACTGAAGGAGCGTGGAGTTTCCTACCAGGCAAGGGGGATGGCAGTGTATCCATCTTTGGGACTACCCATTGATGAGGTGCAAACAGATGTAGTGGCAACCAGACGAGCTGTAGCTTTTTCAGGCAACAACCCTCTCTAGGAGTACATAGACGGGGCTTGCAACATGTTTTGCCCACTTTTTCCCACTAGAGGGAGAGAGGCATGATTTCTAGGACACGCTTGGATTGCCCAGGTAGAGCATCAGTAGCTAAGCATGGACCAGTTTCAGCATAGCAGACATATCCCTTGCACAGGTGTCCATGTGTTGGATTGGCGAGAGATCATGAGCTAGTATCCTTTTGATGGAGTGTCATTTTTAGTCAGGAGCATTGTATTGCAGGAGCCATCCATGGTGAGGAATATCACATGCTTCAGTTGGTAGTAGGATGTAGGTTGGTCACTTCATGGCATCAAGGAATCCGTTCATGGTGGGTTGACACAGGAGCAGAGCGTCACCCAGTGGTTTGTATGGGATCCTGGCATTGGGTCGCAGTTGCGTTGAACCACCAGATAGGTCCACATATTTGGATTGCTTGAGGGCAAGCAATCTTAGGGTGGGAGGACTGTCATGTCCCCATTTTTATTCTTCTTCATCGTGTAGTCACGGTGGATTTCCAGGGCAAGAGATGGCCAGGTCACTGGAGCAAGTTTATGTCATCAGGGGTTTCGATGGAGTTTTGAGGAGTTTTTATGGGATTTGATGGCATTCGCTTGGCATATTCAATCATTCGCACAGTTTGCCCTTCGTTTCGTCACATTTTGATAACTTTCAAAAATCAACATTATTATTGGGCATAACTTAATTAATTATGCTCGAGGTTCTATTCCGAGGAGATTAATTGGTGGAACACCTCAGTGTAATAGCTCGTTGGAACCAGAACAAGAATAACTACAAGATGGGATGGTTAGATATGAGTTTCAGTGACTTGAGGAGACGTTGTGGCCAATTTACCCTTTTCCCTTGTTAAAAGAATATTTTGATTGAAATAAAAGAGGGAAAAGTATTCCATGATTAAAATAATATTAAAATAGAAGGTTCTAGAGGAGTCCATCAAATCTATAAAAGAGGACGAGGAGACCATTGGTGGACGACTTGGTTTTGATTTTATTTCTTGTGAGGTTGAGAACCCGGTTCTCTGCTCCAACAGTAGCCCCAGGACGGAAATCCTCGGGTGATTCAGTGAGAGTGGGCGAGCACCCATGTCTTCCCTTGGTGAATCCATTCAGGGTTCATAGGTTGCAGTGTATTGATTTCTCAGTTTGTTTTGGAGGCCGATTGCATAATTATTGTAGATCTGTCTGAGGCCATTTATCTCAGCTCTATGGGTTGTATTTGCATGTAAACCCCATTTCTTCTAATATAATAAAGCTGAAAATTTTTTGTTCATTGTGTTCTGTGATTGCAGTACTTTATTTGCTTATTTTTACATGGTAATCTTCTGTTAAATGTATGATAAATGCTATATGAAGAGCTTGTTCCAAAAATTTCTGATTTGGAACATTACATCAAACTTGGTTAAATTGTCTCCATAACAAGTCAAAATGATGCCCAATAGACTTGGCCTAATCTGCTCTGCTAGGGCATAATTTCAGCCTTGTTTTGTACTCATAAAACTTGGTTTGTCCAAATAATATACCTTGAAGTTTAGTCTTGTTCCACACGTGCAAGATCAACAACAAAGAGAGACACATATCTGAGATCAAACAAGAGAGAGACTTGGTTAACTGCTAGAGAATTTCGGTCCTTATCTTTTCTTCTTCTTTGCTTGATGAACAAAAAGATACTTGCTTTTTGTGTGTGATCTGAATCATGTGCCCAAATGATGGAAGACAAGTGTCTTTATTGGAGCCAAAAACTTAAATTTTAAAATTCAAATTTTTTCTTTTGAAAAAGGACATGAAGAACATGCCTTATATTTATCATTACATATATTTCTAGTGCTAAAATATTAATTATGTAGACCGACCATACCTACAAAATTCAACAATGCTAAAATAAAATGTTAGTTAAAATAGACATGATATCTAACTACTATGAAGACACATTAACATGAACAATATCAAAAGAAGAATGCACACACAAGAGGCACACAAATGCAAAGCAACTTTATATTCATGAATGCATTAGGTGTCACAAGGGAAGAATGCCTTGAGGAGCTGCCCATTCATTGGTAAAGGGGTGGGGTCTCCTCTTAGAGTTTCTAGGTGCTATGAATTAATACTACTTTGTATGGTCCTATCCAAATCTTACCAAATTTAGAATGCATGCTCGACCTTTACTTTCTCTTATCCCACAATGGGACCATACATGTTCAAATTCCTTGGGCCTAGCCTTTTGATCAAATGTAGCCTTTATTTTTTCTTGGTTCTTATCCATTTGATTGAAGGCAAGTCGCTTGGACTCATCTAGCTCAATCAATTGATTAATCCTTGATTGCACAATATCCTTCCCATTAGTGTTGGATTTCAAACATTGTTAGCCTTCTTAGTGGGTAAGCTTCGACCCACTTGGTAAAATAATTAGTGGCAATTAGAATCCATATGTGCCCATTGCTCGGATTATCTATGAATTCTCCAATGAAATCAAGAACCCATTTTGAAATGGTGCATTACAAATTTTAAAGGGAGGGTAGGTAGTTTCTCCTTTCCATAGGAAAACCCACTGGGTTGGCATGCTCTTACATGTTTATATGCGTTGACAAAAATCATAAGCTACTAATATCCTTTCCTCAATATTTTATGCGCCGTTGTTTCAGCGACAAAATGCCATCCACAAAACCCTGCGTGAAATTTCGTGTTCGAATTCTCTACCTCTTGCGTATTTACACACCTAAGGATCACCCCATATAGTCTTTTCCAACCAAGGGCATTATGTGTTAGATAATACTTCATTGATTTCAATTTTAAGGCCCTCCTTTTATGGTCAACTAATTGGGGAAGGGCTGATAGGTGCCTTAGGTTGTAGATAATATCGGAATACCCGTCATTAGATTCAAGTTCATTAGCAGTAGCACATGCTTGATCATTTTCTTCTAGTTCAAATGCCTTGATATTTTCTTTGGTTAACATCTAGCCTAACCCTTGGCCCTTGGTTATTCTTTTGGGTTTGATGTCTAAATCACACTCTTGAATTTTAGGTACCCACTTTCCCCTAGATTCAAGGCAATCATGCTGGGTTGGGGACATATGCAATAATTTTATTGTAGTACACTTAGGTCTTGAATTGCATAAAGGATATGACGAAGGCGTGGACTTGCTTTTGAATGATGGTATATCTAACCTCAACATCTCTAATGACCTTGCTCATGAAAGCAACGTATCTTTCATTTCCCTCTTCATCTTTTTGCATAAGGATTTTGGCTACTGTATCCTCAGATGTAAAGGAGGAAATAATAAAGTCCTTTGAACAATCCATACTAACAAGGACAAGGGCAGTCATGATTCTTTCCTAGATTTTATTGAAGGATTTTGTTCTCCTTTCATCCCATACGAATGCAACATCCTTCTTTAAGAGGTCACTCATTCATGATTCGTTCCTAGATTTTTTTGAAGGATTTTGTTCTCCTTTCATCCCATACGAATGCAACATCTTTCTTTAAGAGGTCACGCATTGGTTTCGTGATCTCAACAAAGTTTGCTACAAATCTTCTTATGAAATTTATCTCTCCAAAGTAAAAGACCTCAAGGTTTTTATGTCTTTGGAGCCGAGATTTCCCTAATTGCTTCAGTTCTTTCAAAATCAATGTTGATGCTCTCTTTCAAGACCACATGGCCTAGGAGTTTGCCCTGGTCAACCCCAAAGATTTACTTCTTTGGGTTCAACGAGATTCCTTATTTTCTAATTGGTCAAAGGCTCTGTTAAGTTTAGGTATGTTTTATGCTTAGAGCAATTTATTTCATTTTTCGTAGTTAGTTCAATATCTTTTCCAGATTAGCAATCACATCAGCATGATAGTAAATTGCAGATAGAACATAAACATAAATCGCAAAAGACAAGCCAAGACAAGAGGACACAAGATGTGGTGCTAGCCAGGGACAAACCCTAATGTGGGGAACCCTTGATCAATTCTTCTTATATGTTCTTCAATAGTTCAGCAGAGAGAGAGAGAGAGAGGTAGCACATTTACAACAGAAGTCAATACTTTGACTTATCTAAGTAAGAGCATAGATCATCTTTAAGTAGATGATACATGAGGTAGCTGAACTCAGTTGAAGACAAGCTGCTTCAACTGATTCTCGCAGGTGACTCCATCACTATGCTGCACCTATCATTGCGCTGCTGCTCATCATCATGCTGCACCTCACCGTGCTGCGCCATGCTACACTCATCATCACTACGCTGGACCTCATAACCATGATGCACACATCATACTGCTGCACCTTATGCTGCTACTGCTGTCCCATGTGTCATTGTTGCACCATGTTGCCGCAGCTATCCCATGTGCCATAGCTGCACCATGCTAGCCACTGCTGTCCCACTGTTAGTGACATTGCCATTCCATGTTTGACATACTGCTGTCCCATTTGCTATGCTCCAACAAGCACCATTGCCTAGCTGTCCCATTTGGTATGCTGTACCTTGCTGCTGTCCTAACGAGTCATTGTTGCTCCATGCTGCCACAGCTGTCCCATTGTTAGTCATGGCTGCTCCTATGATTGATTGATGTCCCATTGACCTACAGCAACCCAACAATCATGCCCAAAACATACCTTGAACATGGCTGCCTCCTCATGCTGCTGTTCTGGGCATATGGCAGCCCCTAACACTTCATGCTGACCTGATTAGGAGTGAGTAGGCCTGTGGCCTGCCACAGACTTGCGCTTCACACACACCAAGCACCTAAGATGCATGCTACAACTCACTGTTCTGAGGTCTGTTTGGTTGCAGCAAACTAGGCCTGGCTAGGGAACACAACAGTCCTTAACCAGCCTTTTTTTTGTGCCCAAAAACACTCCCAAGAGATGTGGCTGTCCTTCTTTGAGGGGCCGAGGGTGGCTGCTCCAATTCTGGGCTGCCCTAGCTCTTGTCTACCCTTCGGCCCGCCTGTAATTTACTGTGGCACCCTACAGCAAGACTGTGTAGGGTTGCGGCTGCCTTTCCATGGATCTGCACCCTTCCAAAGTGCCCTCAAAACTGTCCTATGGCTGCGGCTCTTCCAGCAAGGGAACTCGGCCCCTTCTCCAACACTAGGGCCTTTAGATCTGAAGATATCCACCTGCAAATTTAATCCAAAAATCCTAGACGTTTTGCAAATAAAATTGAATCTGAAAACCCCAAATGGTTAGTATATACAAAAGGAAAACCAAAATATAAATACAGGGGTTAGTAGCAATAATTTACAAAATTATTTTACAATATTCACAATTTAAAATTTACAAGCTCTTAATAAGCAGGTCTAACTTTATTTGCACGATTGACTTAGAGGAAAAATTGAATGAAGAAATAATTTTTTTATTTTATGCCATGGCCAAGTTGCTGCAAAACAATCCTTAGATAAGCCAAGGAGCCAAACAAGATGACGTCACTTCAAAGTCTATGTACTTGGGGTTTCCAAGGGCTGAATAATCTGATGATTTCCCTGCACACATAAAATATAGATTGTTAGTTTCGATAGGGGTTTAGATACGCATATAAAACCCTAAGATCTAGAGATACCTGCAAGATTGAGTGATCAGAAAATGTTTCTCTAGAACTCAACACCTCAAGCAAGAGCCCTGTGGTAATAGATGATCCAACCACTGGCTATTGAAACAACAATATTCAATATTACACAATTAGAGCATTAAAACATATTAATACGATAGATCATTGAATGAGAGACACCATGAATTGAACCCCAAAGACTTTTTATTAATGCAAAAGAAAAATTACATCCAACAACTTGACTCAGAACTTGCTTAAGATTTCTCGTTACAGCACACGATAATGCTATGAGGAGCTCAATGGATTCCTTATATAGAAAAATGAGAGGATTAAACCCCTCCAAGTGGAAAATAATGGCTAGTTGCTTGATCCATGGCTTGATTCTCATCAAAATATTTTGATCCGTTGATCTTCTTGAAAGAATTCGATACAGCACACGATAATGCTATGAGGAGCTCAATGGATTCCTTATATAGAAAAATGAGAGGATTAAACCCCTCCAAGTGGAAAATAATGGCTAGTTGCTTGATCCATGGCTTGATTCTCATCAAAATATTTTGATCTGTTGATCTTCTTGAAAGAATTCGATCTCCATAGTTGATGGAAAAAAATTCCTTGATCCTAGTCAAAATTTGAATTTCATCCTTGATTTGGAGGAAAAATTCGAATTCCATGATAAATCCCTTTTTTTGGTCCAAAAAATAATATTTTGACCTTTTAAGTTTTAACCTCAAAAAATCCCCTTTGACTTAACCACCATGGTTTAGAGGGTCATTTTTTCTTAAAAATTTGACTTTTCCCTTGATGGATGACCCCATAAAATTAATTTCTTTTGGACTTGCGAATTATTGATGTTTTTCCACTTTGAAAGAATTAATTTCTCTCAAATAATTTTTTTGACACTATTTAATTAATTTTATGGCTAATATTTTCTTTTATTTTTGCCAGAAAAAGTAATTAAAAGACTCTAGAGGGGAATTATAGATTTTCCACCCTCTAAGGGGGTCTAAAAATATTTTGTTAATGGTGTTCTAATTATGAGGAACCATACACCAAAAAGATTTCTAGACACATGTTTACATCAAGATATTACAATAGTTCAACCCTTAGAAGGGGAATTTTACAATAGACACAAACCCCTTAAGACCCAACCAAATTTTGCAACTCAAGACACATGATCTAGTATGATAAAAATACATCGACTCGATAACACTAGGACTCAACTAAGACCTCATCAATGAGTACCATCCTAGCTTTGGGGTATATTTGAGAGAAAAACTTTGCTAATTATTCGTGTTTACAAACACAAATAATTTGGGGAGGTTAAAAAAATCCCTAGAGTGAAACCCTTTGAGAAGAACCATAGGCTTACCTAGGTGTTGTTACATGGCTTAATAGTCATACTAGAATCATTTTTACAATAATTTGCAGAATTTGGGATTACAATGATGATGATGATTGATTTTTTTTTGTTCACACCTCTGTACTCTGCTTCATGGAATTGTTGACATGTACATGGCCAACAAGACTGAACCAACATTAAAAGGGATGCCACAAGCAGAGATGGTCCTTGCCACTCTTGACTCAACTTTTTGTCTCGCTTGATTGTCGAGCATTTTCGATAATCTACTATCTTTAGCTAGATTTGATTTGGATATCTCTTCTTCTATTGCTAGCGCTATCCTCTTTTTTTCTTCTTCAACAATCCTTGCCAAATTGCTAGCACATAAGCAGGGATTGCTAGTGCCACCCATACTGATTCTGCGTTTTTGATCATTCAATCTTTCAAGCATCATCTTGCTCTCTCTTTAATGTAGTCCTCACCTTCGTATTTTTAATATGTGAACAAACTTCAATACTCTTTACCTCTCCATGCAAAATGTGAGTATTGATTCTTGTGTAAGAGTACTTGAAGGTCCTAGCCCCTCGGGGGCAGATGGTGTAACTAGGTTCGGTCTTCATACGTATGAAATGTATTCTTGTAAATATAAAATGAAAAAAAAATATTATTATTATTGGAGCATGGGTTTCATGCAAGTTCTTTTATTTTGTAGGTCAAGCACCCATTGAGTGCTTCTAGGGTTTGTCCTAGGTATAAGAGTCATTGTCATATATTAAAGACCCTATGGGCACATTGTAAATTGTAAAGAAAAATTTATTTGGTATTTAAAGTGTGAAAATACCTCCAAGATCAAGTTGGCCTAATGCGTTGTCAAGTTGGCCTACATGAAGAGCCACATCCACCCTTGAAGAAGCCTATTTGTAACAGGGACTCGTCCTCCATTTGGATCACTCACTCTCTCATCTCTTATGCAAAGAAGTAGAAGAAGGAGAAGTCGAAGAAGGAAGTGTGAAGAAGAGGAAGTCGAAGAAGTCAAAGTTTTCTTGGCCTTATCTATTCTTCT
>APFE030538359.1:106841-135744 GCA_000404065.3 Pinus taeda | reverse complement strand
TCAAAAGCAAATCAAAAGGAAATTTACCTAAAAGCAAATCTAAAGAGGCAAAAGCCTACTAAGATGATTCCAAGTTGTTTTACTCGGTAACAATCAAACCAAGGACCAGCTCATGCAGAATCATAAACCGATCAAAAAACAAAAATCACACTCTTTTTTTCTTTTTCTTAAGAATGAAATTCACAACTTCAATCAACAAGCTATTTTGAAATTCCGCAAAGAGACAACACAAAGGTAGGTTGCTCACATAGGTAGACTTTATGACAAGTTCGACTCCTAAGAAGACTGACAAAACTAGAGAGATCCAAGGTTTCACAACTTCCAAAGTCAAAGTCACTACAGGACCAATGCAAAAATCAAACCCTTAGGCTAGAACTTCTATGAATTTCACTAAAACTCTTGACGTTAACGAAACAAGTTTAGGTGAAGATCTTTGACAGATAACCAGAGGATCTGGGCAGCAAAAACTAATGAAAGACAAAATTTAAGGGACAAAATGGAAAAAATGGAAATTTCTCAATTTTTGACAGGGTACGCAGGCATCCTGTTTGCACAAGTGCGTGCACGCTCTGTGTACAAAGCTACAGTGCGTACAGGTACGCACTGTGCTCAACTCAGAGGGTGCGTACTACTGAAAAATTAAGAAAAACTAAAATCTAACTTAACTCTAAGCTAGCCCACCCAAATACATAGTCAAACAACCAAAAACCAAAAAATAAATGACTCTTTTAAGATCAAAGTGTCACACAAAGGAAAAATCATTCACATTAATGGATTCCCCAGTGGAGTCGCCAATTTGTCATGCAGAAAGAGTTAATATTGCGGACAAAACCAACCTCCCTAGAAACCCAAGGTTTTCTAGTGACAAACAAGACAATTAATAGCAATCCTTCTCTAAACATGCATTTACTGTACAAGAAATCAAGTGTTTTAGATCCTACCTGTAGTCCAACGCTGTTGTAGTAGTCCAGCCTCATTGATCCGGATGAGCTCCTCCTTCACTTCGAAACCTGCATTCACTAACAATCAAATGATTACATAGCACCTGAATATCTCATAAAATAAAACATATTCAACATACAGACCAAGGAGTATATGAAACAACTCATTAATAACAAATTGTTGAGAAGAATGGACTTATTTGTATTAATAGGAAACAAAAGAAACCATTACAACATGAGCCTTGGTGTTGTACATGTCCCTCCCAGGGTCTAGCAAGAGTTTTCCTTTACTTTGATAAGCTCACCCACTTCTAAATGAAACAAGAAAGGATGGGAATCTCTCCTCACAAGCTTCTACAAGGAAGTCCTAATTCCAGCAGCATCTACACTTTGGAATATTCAGCTTTCAACCTCTCTCCCTTCTGGCCCAATGCCTGTATTTATAGTGCTCTAGAGGAAGTTAATCAGGTCCACCATCAATGGGATAAGCCCCTCTTTGGATGGGATAGCTCCTCTCTTGATGGGATAAGTTCCTCTTTCATAGGGATACATGAACCATTTAGAGGCGCTCAATACACGTCGAACAAGCTTCTAGAATGCTCTAGAAATGACCACAAGTAACTTTTTTAAGATGAATCTCGCGCCTTTTGACCTTTACAGGGGTACGCACCCACCCCTTTACATACAGAGCGTACAAGTACGCAGGTATTGTGAACTTGGGTTGCGTACACGCAGGTAAGGCTGAGAGAAACTGCGTACCTACCCAGAGATAAAATAGATTTTTAAAGACTTTCTCTCTTTCTTGAAGTTTGACATGGAGAGCAGAGGTATGAGACTTGCCAAGGAGGATAGTATGACAGTTGATGGAGCCATACTAACTGCAAATAGTCATGGTGACAAATTTTAGTGTAACAAGTTCTTCATTAGAATCTGATGTGGAGGAGCTCTCGCAATCCCATGCAATACATCCATTTGCTGTTAGATTTACCCAATCCTAGTCTCACGTCGTTGTCTTGTAAATTTGGTCCAAATCATCATCACTTTCATAATCACTGACCAATTCTGTATAGCGCGATCCTTCTACAGG
This sequence comes from Pinus taeda, assembly GCA_000404065.3. Taxonomy (NCBI): domain Eukaryota; kingdom Viridiplantae; phylum Streptophyta; class Pinopsida; order Pinales; family Pinaceae; genus Pinus; species Pinus taeda. The sequence goes on along the minus strand of APFE030538359.1, from coordinate 133,716 downwards.
ATCCAGTGGTACCACTACGCATAACGATTTCTTTTTAAATATCATCTTTCACTTCTTCAGGTTGATAACCCATTCATGTTAGTGGCCCAATCAATCCCAAGGAGTGCAGGGTAGGGTTTGTTATCATCCACAATCTCTATTACTTCAAAATCTACTAGTGCTCTCGTGCCTTGTATGTCAACTATTACCCCCTGTAGCCTCCCCATTGGGATAATTTTTTATTGATTCGCCATCCTTAACTAGATTAAAGACCACTGAAGCATAGGTCTCCCCATTCTTTCCCATGTTTGTTTTGGAAAAACATTTGTGTCGGACCCCAAATCCAAGATAACTTGGTCCATTTCGTATTTCCATATATGTGCAGTGAGTCTCATCTCACATCTAGTCCTTACCTTATGCTTACCAAGCTTTTTGACTACACGCATTTTGGCAGTAGCGCTTTCCTTTCAAGCATATTGATTGATTAGTTCCTGCATTCCCTTCACAGCCTTACTATCCTGGAGAAGTTTCATGCAGGTCTCTAAGAATGTGGTAATCATGGATGGGTCCATTTCTTCAACTGGTTTCTCCTGACTTCCTAAGGTAGAGGCCTCAGTGAAGATTCTCTTTGCTTCCATAAAGGTTTCTTTTGCGCACTCCAAATCAAACCCAGTCTCCTTTTAAGGTGCTTTGCGGACCCACTCACCTTCTGCAGGTTGCTTCTCTTTATCCTCATCAGTCATCATTCAACTCCACATCATAATTTTTATCTTAGAGTCTTCCTCGTGAGGTTCGGCCCTCATCATCTAGAGGTTCTATGTCAGTTGCGGAGTCTGTGTCCCCTTTTCATGAATCTTAGCCAACAATATAGGGCAATCATTAGTTGCATGGTCAAACTGAGTACAGTAGCAGCATGACAGTCGCGTTGGATTTAGAAAGTCTCTCCCGTAGTGTCCTGATCCTCCACAATTGTAAAAACTCAGCTACCCTTGGCCTCTACCAGGCCACCCTCCACCTCAGCCTCGGTCGTGCCCTTGATACTCACCTCATTTTCCCCACTGCCTTGGTTCAGAGGCCGCGTTTCTGCCTACACCCTGTATGCAGGTGTATTTTCCATCATTAACTCATAACTACAGAAATTGCACTCATCATGGCCTACTGATTGAAAAAAATTGGAGATGAGTTGTTGCGGTGTTTGTATGAAATTCTACAGTAAATGGAAATTTTTGGTCACATGTTCCCGACTACCTGGCATATAGCACACCATAGCGTGGGCCCTATACTTGGCCCTACCACAGCCTCCAACATTAGAGGCATTGGCCCCCCTTCTGCAACATATTTTTCAAAGACGGTACAGTGATCCTTGTCATGCCCTTGACCTTTGGATTTCAGGCACTAGACCTCTTCGCGCGCTTCTAGCCGAGTTGTTTTGTCTTTCTTCAGACTTTACATTTCAAGGTAAAGGTTCTACAATTGCACGTGAACCTATTGAACCCCCGAATTAGCATCCTACATTAGTGTCTCATGTAGTCTCATCACGATTTCCAGAGCTTCTACCTGGGTCCTGATCTTCTATTGTGATAGCGCAACCCTTAGGCGGGGCAGGAGCGAGGCCACAAACCATTCACGATGCTACCCATCAGTTAGGTTCATGTTGGCTTCTTAGATCATACACTTCAATCTTTGATCCAAGTCCCAGGGCATCTCCCCAGGCTTCATCATGATCTCCTTGAATCCCGCAATTGATTGTGCTTGAGACTTAGATCTACTAAATTCTATATTCAGCGTAGTCTGGATATCTGCCAACGCGGATGTTGGGTTATTAGTACTGTACTTAATGTACAACATTAGTGCGCGGTCCTGAAAATCGCTAACTAGCATTTCTTTCTTCATTTTATCGTCTGCAATAACCTGAGCTTTCCATACATCCTTCGTAATGAATGAAAACTAGTTCGAATCTTCATTTCCTATGCCCTTGAATACAGATTTCCTATGCCCTTCAATACAGGTAACTTTACGGAGTTCGCCATCTTGAATAGTGGTGGAGGTGGCGGTGGTGGGGCTGATGGGGTAAGTGGTGGAAGTGAGATGGGGGTAGTGTGGATGGATGGGATGAGGATGGAGGCAGTGTAGGTATTTGTGGGAACCCTTGTCATATCAATTGAATAGCATTTAGCAGGGAAGCCTGCACTACTCCCTCGTCATCACTCAAAGGAGGCTAAATCAGCGAGCTATACTCAAGATATTTTCTTCCTTCGTCCCTGAAAGGCCTTCAACTTTGTGTAGCTCAAAACATCAAGGTAACTACATGAGCTACTTTTCACACAAGAGCATCTTAATCCAAGTATTTAGTGATTTCAAATACTTACCTGACGGTCCTTTGAAGAAGCGGCGCTCTGCTTCATTGTAGTTGATCGAAGTATCAACTGCGAGCTCTATTACAAACCCTCCTAAGATACGGTCTAGCCAGTGATTGATAGAACATGTGATCTTATATTCAGAGGCTTCCAATATTCGCACTAGTTTCGGGGTCCAGACAATCAGATTGTCAAGCCTCCACCTCCATGGTTGTCTTCCAACTTCGCGATCCACTTGTATAATTCAACCAGGAAGGAACAGAAGAATATTTAGTGAATATCTATGTACAAATATCTGTCTAACCATTGTTCCTTTGTTAAACATGGATCCCTAATTTCTTGCACCATGAATTCATGGATCTTCCTATCCAACTAGTCTTCAATCTCCTTCTTATTTGGGTTCCAATGATGCGACATCACACATATCATTATGTAGATCCTGGTCCCATCAATGGAACCATTTGTTGTCTTGATGGGCCCTAACTTAGGTTCAACGTTAGTCAGCCAAGTAAATCCCTACACTACAAGCCTTTTCAACATCAGTCTGTGGAGCACAAACCAAAGTCTCACCCTAAGCAGTATGGGGGGATGCAGGTGCCAAGTTTCCACACCCTGAGATGGTCATGATGTTGACTTTATACCTTATGCCCTTACTTTATACAGATCAATAAGCCCTACGGCTTATCAATGTAATTTATCTCCCATCTTTCAGGGTCTTTGCAAAGATACCCAACTGTCCTTCGTGCAACCCTAAACGATGATTCAGGCACTTACATGCCTTTGTAAATATGTTACTATATAAGCTCCCGAATTATCTTAAGTGTTCACCAACTTTACCATACAATTAATATTGTCTTCACATAAATATATATTCTTACTTTCATTCAAATAACAGATAGAAACAGATATATTCGTGCATCAAATTAGCATTATAATGTAAACCCAGAACTTCACATAATATAATTGCAAGCAATAACCAGAGGTAAAATATACAGTCATTTCATAATACTCCTCTTTATTGATGATTCAGGTTTCCAATACAGACTCTATCTGCCCTATGCACACAGCTACAGGGATCTGCACACTCAGCTATGGACTTCTACCCTAGGCCTCTACACACTCAGCTGTGGACTTCTATCCTAGGCCTCTGCACACTCAGCTGTAGAGCCTGTTCCTACGTTAAGACTCTCTCTCTTAGCTTGTCACAAATTCCTCAATGACTCCAAATTACTTCAAACTACTAAAAGACTCTTCTAACACTTCTTTTTATATGATCCCATGGTCCGCGAACCATGGGTAGATCCTCTATAGCTGATATGACTTTTACAAAAGAAGGGTGAAAAACCCTTAGAGGCTCTTTACATCTTCGTGCTCCACGACCCCAAAATGTAGAAACTTTACATTCTTTATACAAAATGTGGGCTTTCTGCCCCAAAACCTAGGCTTTTAGCCCAAAATGTCTCTTAGGGGAAGTTGTTCCCAACACTGTCCCATTGGTCTGAGGATGATATGGTGTATTCTACTGGTGATAAACTTGGAATTCTCCTGTCAGCGCGTTGATCGTTTTGTTGAGGAAATGTGTACCGCAATCACTCATCAAAATCATTGGATAATCAAACCTGGTGAACACATATTCAAATAATAACTTTGTTGTTATTGCCCCTATACAATCCTTCACTAGATGTGCCTCCGCCCATCTGGTCAAATACTTGATTGCAGTGATGATATACTGCACACCCGTCTTCTTTCCTGGAGGCTGAATCGGTCCTACAAAGTTAACTGCCCATTTCTCAAATGGTTGCAATGATACTTGCATATTCAAAGGAAGCTCATCCCTTTGTGATGGTTTGTTGGTTCTCTAACATGCATCGCACACCCTACAATATGCTTTGGAATCCTTATGCAATGTTGGCCACCACAACCCAACGCGTAAAATCTTCTGCAATGTTGCTTTTCCTACATAATGGCCTCCCACAACTCCTCCATGAGCTTTAGCAAGGATACTATTCCATTCAAAATTAGGCACATAACATCCCAGTATCTTGTTCGATCCCATCTTATACAAGTGACCTGCAATAGCAGAAAAATTTGTTGCCCATGTGGTGCAGGTAAATTCTCAGTGTAGACACTAACAATTCCTCTAGCCTGAGAGAGCGGGTCTAGCCACAAATAAAAAATATATGGAAATTCTCCTTACGCTAGAAAAATTAAAAGGGCCTACCTCTTAGAACACTATTCTGCTTGGTGATGATCCTACTTCCTCACTCCAGCTATATTCTATTTCCTTCCTTTGAATACTTGAAACAAGAAAACAACAACAACAACAAATGTAATACCATACAATATTGTATTCAACCTATTTAATATGTCAAGGAAAATTAATCCATAAAAATGTAAAATGACACTTCATGTAGGAAAGCAATCAATAGTTTCATTTATAAAAAATAGAAAGAGATTATAACCGGTGCCTTGACGTTGTTGGTCTCCTCTGACGTATTTGGGTTCCCACACTTTTGCTAGCACTTCATGGATAGCCCCAGCAATGGAATTATTAAGGCATATTTCCCTCTAGTCTCAAATCAAACCAAAATCACACTATTCTCCCTCAAACATACACTAGAAAGCTACAATCTATATATGACTTGCTGGTTATTCAAACTTGATCTAAAACTCCAACTAGATTTTCCGTGGGAAAAAGAGAGGCTTATATAGCTTGGATGGATGGGAAATGGTTCCTCTCATCATGGGAGAAAGTCTTATCTCTTGAGTTTTTTCCATCCTAATAGGGGAAAGGAACCCAAACTGATTTCCACGGCTCTATCTGGCCCAACCATCTACTAGACTTCCGTTATGGAGCTTCCTGACATGGAAGCTTCGGCTCCTTATTTAAAAAACCTTCCAAAAGAGGATCGGTGCAACTAGAAAAGGGCTCAGTTGCTCCGATAAGCATGAGGGCTAGTTTTAACCTCTATAAATCAGTGCAAGGAGAAACCTGGTCAGTCATGTAAAGTGGAATAGAAGGATGATTCTTGGGAAATGATGCAAAGGGGAATTATTCTGCTCACATGAAGAGGGACATACTTGGAGTTTCGTCATGATGGGAAGGAATGCCTAGTAAACTGTAGCATGGTAAATTTTAGGGGCAAATTTTAGCCCAAGGGTGAAATTTAAGGGGTTTTTCATTTGAGAGGGGCGAAATTTTTATAAAACACCCATTTCATATATTTAGCCCAACTTTTATTTAAAAATAAATTTTTTTTTTCATTTTAGCCCAAAACAAAAGGGGTAGAATATAAACTATGAAAAGACTCATTTGATCTGATTCACCTCGTTTGGGAGGTTATATTCCATTACAATCACCCGATTTTCTTCTTTGCAATGTTAAATTTGTTTGCAATCTCCCATTTTCTGGTTTGGGAGGTGGTTTGGGAGGTTGTATTTGGTCTCAATTGCCCTGATTTCTTCTGTGAATGGCTCCCTGTTTTCAAATCTGGTTTTCATCAATGGCAAGGGTGTAAATAAATAAAAATATAAGTAAAGTGGAGATATGGTAAATAAATAAAACTCTTTTTATACTTACTCCAAAGGTATGGTAAAAAAATATAAATGTAAATAAACTAGAGGTATGGTAAATAAATAAAACCTCTTTTTATATTTAGTCCATAACCCTCTTTCTATTTAAGAAGGATAAAAAAAATAGGTTTTATTTAAGTGAATCCTATGGGCCAAATAACATATTTATAAAAGAGGTATGGTAAATTAATAAAAATATAAATGAACACTCAAAAAATGCATTATATTTAGGTGGAGCCTATGGGCAAATACCATGGGCCAAATTATTATTAATATCATGCAAAAAAACATTATTAATATAATATTAGTATTAATAAAAACAAAGATGGCACATGTTATTCACGTGGAATGTAGCCTATTTAAAGGGGGGAATTAAACCAGCATAGATCCATCCTTACTCTAGATCTACTAAGAACGGAGAGGGATCAAATATCGTGATATGAAAAGTAGCATAGAGTGAAAAAATATTGATCCCTCTCAGATCTACTAAGCACGGAGAGGGATCAAATATAATGATATGAAAAGTAGCATAGAGTGAAAAAATATTTGATCCCTCTCAAATCTTGGTAGATCAAGAGTACAAATGGATCTTGTAACTTAATGTCATTTAAAGATTTTAACTCAGTTAAAATAAAATAAAATCAATCAATTATTAATTTTTATAAATTACTAATAGTAGTTTTTAAGCTCCAGTTTTATGATAACCCGTGGTATTGACCCATGGTAATACCATGGTATTCATGTGAGCATAGACTATTTAAAGGGGAGTTTCTATCAGGTTAGATCCATCTTAATTCCGGGTCTAAGAGTGGTAGATGTGGAGTGATGTGGAGTTAAGATGGATATAGGCTGCTTTTTATGATAATGAAGATATTAAATAGACTTAGGAAATTACATTGTAAAAGACATCTTAAGGTGAATGGTTAAAGCTACATTCAGTCACTTCAGAAAATTTAGTAAGAAAAACCAATATCTCTATTAATAATGGTTTTTATGATTTAACAAAAAAATAAATTAATTAAAACAGTGAAATCTTATCACTCTTTCCACATCACCCTCGCAGAAGAGAGAGTCACTACCCAGATTTCCCACCATTTTTCAAACGTTTTCAATATGATATCCTCATGAAAAAGTTAAGGTACTAATGTTGGATTAGTTGTTTGAAAAATATGCTAGTTTGTACAACCTTTCATCTTCTCTGTTATTCTTAGTTTGTCGTAATGATCTGTAGGGTTGGGCCACTGCACCATATTGTCCTAAGAGGTGGAGAATGTGCACCAAAAGGGAAATTAATCCACATGTTACAACGATGTTAAAAAATGCAAGATGTATGAAGGTAGTGAATTATGCTAATAATCAATTTAGATTTGGAGAGACGTAATTAAATTTTATTATTTAATTGAAAATTTCCAATTAAAATAATAATAAATCTACATTTATATATTTATATATTGATTGGATAGCTTTTGACAATGGTCACTTCTTTCCATTAGATCCCCTTCAAGCCTTTGGGATACCTACTACTTTATTATATTATATATTTGGGGCTTGCTACTTGTTGGCGTGTTGGGGTAAACAAACTTGATGTGTTTTTTTTTATCTCACAGTTGGAGTATATGGAATAAGAAAGAGATTTGATTTGTGTTTTCTCATCCTAATAGGTAAATGTTTGTAGATGAAAATTTTATCTTAGCAACTCTGTGATAAGGAAATTATGTATATTTTGTTGTTGCTCAGTACAAAATCAAGCAATTTTTTTTTTAAACTCGACATTGGTTGCATTTAGGAGCAAATAGTTGTCTACATGTCTTCTTCACACAATAAAGTTGTATGGTCCAATGATCTTTCCATATGACCATATGACTGTTGACAGCTAGCTTGCAGTACAAGGCTATCTTTGATGATGAAGCAGTAGTAGTAGCTTGGTGGTGGGGAAGATTTGGAAAGTTAAAACTTCAATGAAATCCATGATTTTTATGTGGTTGGCCCTAATGAATAATGTTTTGACGTGAGAGGTTCTACAAAATAGGGTAAGGTAGGGTCCTGGAATTACTAATCTATGCAAATGTGAAGGGGAAACAATAGACCATGTGCTGGTGTTCATTTGTATTTTCTCAGGAGGTATGGAGTGTTATTCTCCCCTTATTTGAGGATAGGGTACTTGGCAGGAGGCTTCCTTGTTGGACTATTTAATGATAGAGCACTCAAATAACATAAATCATTGCCCCTGATTGCCTCTAGAGCCATTTAGACATGGAAGAAGGAATAAAAATTTTGTAGACAAGGATATCCCTCCTTTTCAAGTATATGAAGGCATAAAAATGACTCCAAAGGTTAAAGTTCCAAGGTGGGTTGAAATCTGGAGGTTGATAAAACTTATCCATGACCTTTTTTTTGTTGGTGCTTGCTAAGATGATATTCTTGTTATATATATTCTCTGAATATGTGTGATATTCTTGATTTATATATTACCCATGATTCGAACCCAAGTCAATTGCTCTTGCATGTGTGATATTCTTGTTCTTTATATTATCTATGATTTAAACCCAAATCAGCAACATGCGGGAGGCACATTTGAACTGGTGCTGCTTTTGGTGTCTTTCATATCTATCGCTGTCAGAGAATTATCCATAATACATCAAGTTCTAGATTCACATGTCTCCCAATATTTTATTATTTTTCACATTTTGAAGTGGGCACAGAGGATAGCTCTTGTTTCAGGTGCAAACATATTCATTGCAAGTCATAATGGGCAATGGAGCAGTAGGGCTGGGCTTGTTGGGTCAATATAATTTGAACCCAATTGCAAATTTGATGCCCAAAACTTCACAACTAGTTTTGGGGTTCCCTGGCAACAGAAAAGCAGAAAATTAGGAAATTTGAAACTTTGAGGCCGTGCCCATCATATAAACCTTTTTGTATCACAAAAATCTTGACAATGGGAAATCATTTAGCGTTCATGCTAGCGCAACCCTGCAACTTCCCAGGTGTGCATGTGGTTCACAATTCACACTATGAATTATTTATTTATGTATTTGCTTTTGGTTGAAGTTTCTACAAGTATAGATAGCCTATGTGACATCCTTGATAATCTTTCCATTTGAAGACCAAGTGAAAAAATCACATACCATAGTTGAATATAGTTTAACTTAGAGGTGTTTGGAAGATTCATTTGTGAATTGAGTTGCTGCAAATAAGCTTCTTATCTTCATTTAATGAACTATGTCAAATACCTCGGTTTTATTTATAGTTTTGTTGAGTTAATAGTTAGTGAATGGCTTGATAAAGACTTTGTTCTTGATATGGATTCCCCTCGGATGCCATCAAATATAAATTTTAGACGTCAATAATACAATTAATGCTCTTGCCAAATTGTGCCTCGGTTATCGAGGGTACTAAATTTATTGTGATTCCTTTATCTAGTTTATAAATTACTCCATGTAGAGGGAATGCAGATCTTTGTAGATCCTCCTCTAAGTGAGCTCGATCCTGAAATGAATGTGATAATTGAGAAAGAAAAGCAACAACAATTCAATGGCTTGGAACTTATTTCTTCTAAAAATTTTACATCCTGGGTAGTTATGGAAGTTTTTGGATCATGTCTAACAAACAAGTATTCATAAGGACTCCCTGGTAAGAGGTAAGTGCCTGAAGATATATCTTGGAATGTGAAGAATGGCACCATCATGATTATGATTGTGTCTAAGCTACTTCGCAGTTTCTTCTTGCCACTTGGTATTTTTTTCTTGTTTAACTCAGTTTCTCTCAGCTTTTGGACCTGTACTTTTTAGTTTGAATGTTTGACATGTGTGTAATTGTTTCTAGGTTCAGCGTTATAATGTAGAGACCTATAGTTGTTGCATGAGTATCTGTTATCACAATGATAGATATAATTGTTGGACACTTTTCTATATTTATTCACTACTGTGTTGGGTTGGTATTTATGCCATGCATATAATATGATGGCAATGAAATCATTGACCAAAGTGAGAGGCTTTGTTAGCAGAGGGCCCTAGAAGCATTCCATCTTGACAACAATACATGGGGTGTTAATTTTCAACTATTATCTCGATCCCCAACTAATTTTTTTGTTTATATAACTCTCCTCCAACCACATCATCGCATTATGGTGTGTATGGTTCTGAACTACGAACCTCCTTTGATAATATTATCATTCCTATTTGGGCATGTAACATGTGAAAATTTTCTTTGCAACATTTAGGGTTTGGACTTACCACATGGAGGGAATCTGTCTCATGGAGTCATGATAGAAAAAAAGTGAGTACATGCTACATCAATTTACTTTGGATCAATGCCATATCGTCTAGATGAGTCCATAGGTGAGCTCGCATTTCTAGTCTAATAATAACTAATAGGGAAACAATTTCGTCATTGACAAATATTGAACCAATCTTTTGGGGAAGTGTTCAAAGTCTTAATGGTTGGGTTTGTTTTTTTGGTTATAGGATTCATTGACTATGAGATGCCTGAGAACAATGCCACCCTTTTTAGGATTAAGCTTATCATTGTTGGTGCTGGTGCATATCCTCGAGATATTGATTACCCTCACATGAGGCAGGTATTGATGCTGGGTATTTCTAGATCTTATAATGGTAGTCCTTTCAAAAATTTCTCTTTCCGGCAATGTTTATTCTAGCATATTTTATTAATATGTTCTTATAGTATGTAATGTTTTAATTTTTATGATTTTTAGTACTAAAAAGTTTTTGGTTTGGGAATATTTCCAATATAGTTGGGGTATACTTAATGATGGACATGGCACACATAAATGGTCTCATCATTGCTTTTATAATGGTCAGTCCATTTGATTTTTGTGATGTAGTAACAAGTACAACACACAAGGTGAGTTGATGCTATCAATTTTCTTTGCACTGCACCCTTTCGATTAAAAATATGAGTATATTAGATGGACCTTTTTTTGGATCTATCTTAATGCTATATATCTGTGCCATTCCCCCCTTATAGAAGAAAAAGAATCCCATTAATGTTCAATAAAAGGTGAATAACTAAAACAAATATGTCATTCCCATCATAGGAGGAGTGGTTACAGAGTTAAGAGGTGTAGATTTTCCTTTTGATTCTCTTACATGTTCTTTTATTCAGTTTCATGTTTTCGTCTTTTTATGTTCTTTATGTTTTTTGTCACTACTACATCAAAGCTTCGATGAAACTCATTATATTCCTTGAATTTTTTATCAATTGTTTCACTTTTTTCCTTTCATTTTTATCTTTCTGATATTTTTCATTCTGAAATATTTTTGGATTGGAGGGTTGTGATTTTTAGTCTTTACGAGGTCCTTGGGGAGGCATGATATTCTTCGGGAAGGAACCAATATTGGGGGTCGGCCTAGAGACAACCATCAAAAATGTAGTTTTTCTAGGGTTACAAGTCAATCTAAGTTCTCCTTCCTTTCCTCGATCATCGATATTGTTCTCCTACTCACTAATATCATAATATTGTATATATCAATTTTTTGTATCATTTCATTTCTAAAAGATAAATAAAATAATTTGTGCCTTTCTAGGGAGGACCACATAACCATACCATAGGAGGGTTGGTTTTTTTTTTATAACATGATGTAACTACAGAGTTCAATGCTTATCAAGTATAGATGTAGGACTCTCACATGTCTAATCTTCTATAAAATTCATGCTTGTGAATTATTTTTTTAATGGATTTTGTTTCTTATCAAAGGTAAAATAGTTTTAGTAAGTTGTAGCAAATTGCCTAGCCCTTGCAAAGAGCCTAATGGATTTGGGTTACAATTTGGTGTTTGGTCGTAGTGAAAATCACCTAGTTCTAGTTGATTTGAGGCCCTTGGTAAGGATCCTCTATTCATATGTTGGAGTACACAACCTACTTGTATATTGATTTCTATTGGATTTAGTTGGTTGAATGTAGCATGGTATATAGTAATGGGCTTGGACATGGCATTGATGGTGCAAGAGTAGAGGATGTTGCTTCTATCACACTAAAAAAGAATTTTGTACCAAGTTACATGAAATTTTTATTTGTATATTTATATGTAAGGGATTCATTGATTTTCTTTTCTCCATGGGATGATATAGCTTACTTTAATACCTTACATTTCCAGGTGATAAAAGTGTTATGGTTCCTGGTGGTATACGCATAAAGACTCTTGCATTAACCACCTGTGGGCTTCTTGAGGATGAATTTATTAAGGTTGTATATTTTATCCATGACGGGGTGCAGATAGCCATTAAGGCTAAGAGCTCTATGCAAAGTACAAAATTAAAACATTTTATAGAATTTATTAAGTCAGACAATTTCTAGCTATGAAGTAACATTTTTGATCTCAAAAAGCGGGTTGAATCATTTGCTAGCCAATTTCCATTGTCTGGTGTTGGCACTAAAAATATTAGTTAGATATATGATGTGCTCATAAGATCAGAAGTGTCCTTTATTAACTTTTAGGTTGGGCTTTAGTGATGATAACCAGGTTGGTAATATTTGGTTCCATGTGTATCTTATAGTGATGAATAATTTTTTAAGCTGAATTTTGTTTGAAATAATGTGCTTTCCCAACATTAGCATTAACAGATTCTATTCTGATGTGTTGGATGTTGAGTTTTCCATCTCATTTATTGGAAATTATGTACGACGCTCTTTTTGTTCATCACAAGAATTTTGGGTTGAAAATATTGATAACTTGTATGGAATCTATTATAGAACTTATTTATGTGGTGTTACTATGGATATTTTATATAGCCTAGAAAGCAATATTCCATACTTCTCAAGGGCCCAGGTATTGGGCCAATTACATAGTTTCATAAAGTGTATTCACTAAGATACTTCTACACATGCAAAGATTCCATGTATACATGACACATTTGCAATCAATTGGGCTTCTAAGATTTTATTGTTACATTCATCATCTCACATAGGATGGAAAGAATTGGTCCCATTTGTAGATTATAGCAATGAACCATGTTGAGATCTATATTTTTCTTGAATTTATGTGCTTTCCCAATATAAGCATACAAATTTTGTTATGGTGTGATGGATGTTGAGTTTTTTATTTATTTATTGGAAAAAAAAGTCTACATAATTTGTATGGTACACCCTTTCAATACTTCATTTTCCTGAGCAGTTATTTAGACTCTCTTCTATTGGTTAGGACTAAGTAATAGGAATAGTAGGCATAAAGACTTAGGTAGGAATAAATAGAAAGAAAGTGCTACTATTACATTTATTGTACACACCCTTTATAGAATGAATTTACCACCCTATCCATGGTTTATAGATAGAATTTACGTAGCTTGAGTAGGTATTTACACAATGTTTGATTACTGAATTTACCACTTTACACACCCTGCCTGTGTTTCATTTGACTGGTTGAATACTCTTACTATTTTGAATTATATTAGTATTAGTCAATATATTAGATCAATTGGGACTTACACTATTTGGAAGCTACATCCTGAGTTTATTGAGTCTATAGAATCAAGCTCTCATTTAGTCTATAGGATAGAGGAATGCAAAGTATATAGAGACAAGTTTGAGAGCCAAAAACACAAAAAAATAAGTGGAGTATTTGATCCAATTACTATTGGATTCACTTATTCTAAACAACTGTATATATAATATGTTATGGAGTTTTATGGGTTGAAGAAAAAAGTGCAAGGATTGTTGGATTAAGGTTGTGAGACATGATGTGATGTGCCTGAGGACTATAAAATATACCATGACTGGGTGGTATCTATTTTGCCAAAATTTCGTAGGACTTGTAACTAGTTCCATACACAATAATCAGCCCCTTGTGGAGGTATGCTAATCCACGTGAGGTGAACATGTCACTTGGGGAAGTTGAAACCCAGTGGGTGTGATAACAACACCCCTCTTTCACCAACTAGGTAAGACCATGTTGACAACATTGTTTAGCTTTTTATTTAATAGTCTTCTGGTCTTAATTGTCTTAATAGGAGAGGGTATTATTCAATGGAATCATAGTATCTAAATGATGAACATGGGTTAAGTTTTGTTTCAAAATATTTGACTCTTGAATGCTCAAATTTTTGTGTGACCACCAAATGCAAGGCCTTTCAACCAACTGGATGTTCAAAGTAGTGAAAATTATAGTGAGTGGAGTCTCACATTGCTAGAGATTGTTTTTAGTTGGAAGTGTTGAAAATAATAATGGGAGTTTGCCAAACTGGGATTGTGAAACATATGAGTAACTACTTCTATACCCTGGTGAACTTTCATTTTCATATAGATATATTCTAGCTAATCTCTCCTTGAATTAGCAAGATGTAAAATATTGTGTGAATGGTGGGCATGGTGTATTGGGATGTTTCCATTAACTCAAGTTCTAAACATCATGATTGAGTGTCAAGTTAGAGGTAAAAACTTGGCATGTTTTGAATTATCAATAATTTCTTTCTCAATGCAAAATTTTCATCTGCATATACATCCTAGCTGGGATCTCTCAAAAATGGAAGAATATAAATAATTTGTTGTTGTGTCATGGACTACATAAAGTAATATGATTTAATTAGCTCAAGTTTTCATTAGGTCAAGTGTCGAAGATCAGGATTGAAATTCATCTACAATTGTGGTGGTTTATCAAATAGTAATGGTGTTTTAATGAGAAACCTTCATCTGCATGTACATTCCAACTTGACTCTTTTAGAAATGGTAGAATGTACTTTTGTGTTTTGATTATTATTGGTCGAATAAGGTAACATTATTTAGGCAACTCGGTTATTGCATAACTTCCATGATTTTCATGTGTCTAGTCATCATCTCAGATTCTTGTGCTTGTTTTTTTTGGTGTAGACTGCAAAATTGAGAGTTTGTTGCTTTTGATCAGCTACTCTAATTTTTCAATGGGAATTGATGTCTGATAATGTGGCGATTGTGCATGATTTGTTTTAATTCCTACACAACTATTGTGATATGTCATTCATCAAAAGATAACATTTTTCAATCTAGATTGTTTTTCATTACTCCACTGCTAAAACATAGAAGCCCCTGCTGGGTTATGCATGTATTTGAATCTTAGGATTTTATGTTGGCAGTTCCTCTATTCTTCATTGTAATACATTTGAAATTAAACATGAGGTGTTGTTTGTGGTGTAATAATACATTTGAAATTAAACATGAGGTGTTGTTTGTGGGGTAATACATTATTCTTAAGCAACACCTCTTGTTGATCAATTCTTTGAACCTTTTTGTATTTGGTGTCATGATCCCTAGTCATTCCTGTTGTAATGGAGATTGTTCTCATAAGGATTATTCCATGCTTAATGTATTGTCTTAATATACTTACCTAATTTTGTTTTTTTATTGTTGCAACTCCATTGATATTATTGTCAATTTTTCATTGGTTCTATTCATTTGTAATCAATGCCTCATGAGTTTTTGATTCTAAAGTAGGTGATAAACTAGGGGAGGGAAGCCAGTAGTGGAATGGGGACCAATAGTGGAGATAGAGCCTGACCTTTGAAGCTATAACAAATCAGAACATAGCACATTGATAACACATTATAAAAGTGGTATTAAAATAATGAATAATGCTCACAAGTTTAAAAATAGTCCATAAAATCACTAGGCATACAATTGTCTAGAAAGTGACTCTTAGTTCACTACCATACAAAACATCATGTGCAAACACATCTTTAAATTATCTAACATAAAGACACTTCAAATCCTTAGACATTAAGAACCATCAAATGTTTAGTCCAACAAGGTTCAGTTTTGATGTACATATTACCTATCACATCTAACAGATAGGTTGATTGCTGGAGAATGTTTGCAATAAATGATGTTCCAATATGTATATCCTCAAGTCCATATAGAGCCCAATGCTTCTTTCCCCTTGTGCATTTGATCAAACATGAATAGGTAATGCTTATAATTCAATGCTTTCCATGACCCACCCCTAAGTTTACAATCTATAATGCAAAGGAGTAACTTATTCAATTGTGTTCAGAATGACCATTAATCAAATCAGTTTGCCAGGGCCATTAAACATTTTAGAAGCACCATCATTGGCTAGGAGAAACTAAGAGCCTCTGGATCATAATCATCAATCCTAGACACATATATCATCATTTTTCATATGCAATCCATGTCGATGACCATTCACCATTGAACGTTCCAATGGAATGTTATACATTTAATCTATAATTCATGGAAGCACCATTGTGGAAACTTAGTTTACAATACTTCTCTAAATCACTGTCATAATTTCATACAATGTATCTTAATTCTTGGGACTCATCAATCAAGGTTTCCAATGGATCATTGTAAATCTAAACCATCATTAATGGAAGCACCATTCCTTCAACTCAGTTTACAATACTACTCTATAGGTCACTCAAACATTTCTCTCACCACGAATCTTTAGTTAGGGATCAACAATATTTGATAAAATCTCTCCTTTAAATTTTTGTTTCTTGTCACCTATGTTTACCTTAAATTTTTTCATTTCCTTGTTGTTATGCACTGCATCAACCTCCATTATTCTACAATATTTGTTTGTTTAATTTTTTTCTGTCATGCATGAGGAAATAGTGTTGCTCTGGTGAGGGTAGGAATGCAAGTGACAAGGGTTGATCATCTACAAAACTCTTCCTCAAATGAAGAGTTAAATCCGGTAGGTTTTGAAGAGCATAATGATATAAAAGCTGAAGAGCATATGATGTAGATGTTGAAGGTGGTGCTTCTGCAGGAATTATAATTCAAGGTGCAAGTTTAACCAAGAATATTAGTGTTAATAGTGGCCGAAATAAAGAGGATATGCTGAAGGAAATTGATGATGTTGACTTCAATCAATGCTTAATAAGAGTTGCAATGATAAAATATGGAACTCACCAGCATAAATACATTATTGGCTAAATACCTCATGCAAGGAAGAAGAAGAAAGGGGTTATTACAGTGTTAATTGAACAAACAGAGGAAATAGTTGATTGATGTAAGGAGATACTTGAAATTGGCCATGACCTAGAGTTGATACAACTTAAGGCTAACGTTGCTCCACTTTGATTCCATTCAAAGATAGACTTTGAGAAATCATGATGTATAGAAGTTAATAAAATATATCAAGAGATGGAATTATGAACAATTGAAATCCTAAATAGATACAAAGCTATGGATTTACACCCTACAATTCTGACCAAGTTCTGTTACACTCTATCCATGGCATACAAAGGTCATTCATACAATTTACAAAATATATATGCAATTGTGATGAGTTTCCTTTCCAATTTGGAAGGAATTCTGTCATGTGGATAAATTCCAAGAGAATGAGTGAAAATGTTCCAAAGTGTTTCCTAACAACACCATGGATAACTATATTTTGTTGTGCAATTACAATTGGTTTATCAATGTCTAGGCTAGATTTTTTTTAGGGAAATAAAAATATGAACAACCATGTCAAGAATTGTGAGCAAGGAATATCAGTGGTTGCACATCCTAATGCATGGATGACTAAATAATTGTTTATGATTTGGCTATACCATTTTGTCACTTTTTACCTGGAGGTGTCTATCTTACAAACATATACTTGTTAATTTTTTATGGCCATCACAACAACATAGTTTTACAAACCACAGAGACAAACATGATAGGTATACATAATGTTGGCACTACTTAGACATTACTCATAAGTTGCAACCCCTAGAAGTGTGTTTGGGCCTTTTAAGAATCATTTAAGGTTTGAGAGAATAAATTGGATGGAAAAGAACCCATGGAGAGAGGTAAAAAGGTTTGAAACAATTGAAATTGATAGCATATCTATTGAAAGGACCTTGACACCCTCTAATATTAATGTGGAATGTAGATGCAATGTAATTTGACTAGTCAATTATAATGCTCTTACCAATGGTGATGCTTATAGCCAATTTTTTGAAATACCTGGTGATAAAGACGCAAAAGTTTTTATAAACATGTTGATTCTACCTCAAGGATGTTATCATCTAGTAGGTGATGATGATGAACATGGCAATGATACATAAGAATATGATGGATAAATTCAAGAAAAAATAGTAGTTGTTGATGACAAAAACCACATACAAATTTTACAAATGCTAATCAAAATGAAATTGTTCAAATGAATATGATTGAATGTGGTCGAGTGATGATAAGAATTAATGAGAAATTTGCATTTCCAAGCCAAGTGACCCTACATGAGTGGTTAACAGAAGCCATGATGAATATGAATTGAAATGATCTTTACAAAGACTAATGAAGAAATCCTTAACATGCCTTCATTCGTGCTAGGCCATAAGGTGTTCAGGTGGTGGGGACTAGAGTTACATAAATCTTTTATTGTTGGTCTATTAAACTCCATAATTCAAGGTAGGAACCATTTTTTGGTTGGGTACGATACAACTATTCAAGTAAGAGAAAGGAAGGTTGGTAAGTAAGGGGGTCCTATTTCATTTTCCTACTTGCATAAAGCCTGCCTGAAGGGGAGGAACTTTAACACAATGACTCAGAATAGAAGATTGCATCATAAGACCATAGGTAAGGTTCATGGGTATGGGGTTCCCTCGATTCAACACTTCATGGCATGGTAGAATGTCTTTCATAACTTATATATTTCTTGAAGAACAAAGTGTAATGACAAAATATTATATGGAAGGATGAACTACCTGAAGGTCAATGGCTTAAAAACTACATGGAGAGCGAATGAAAGTGTTTATAAATTGCCCTTGAAAATATAACAACTTCTCCTTACAATGAGGCTGCAAATTTGTAGAAGCAAGAAATTCCTTTGTCACAGTTAGGCTAGCATTTGAGAAATTGGTTTGATATGGAATCAACAAGGTAGTGATGGAAACACTCAAGGAAAAAAAGGTTGGGAGAAAAGTAAAACAAAATTTGTACAAACGTTAATCCTCATAGCTTGGCAGAAGTGGTAGAGAAAAGATTAATCTCTCCTACCTTGACATAACTGGTGGTCAAGATCAACACCTACAAGAACTTTGTTGTCGAATATTATCAAAAATAATAGAAGGATATGAAAGAGTGTACAGTAAGAACCTTAAAAAACACAACCACTGAAACTTGCAACATTGTTTGTAGGAAGAGAAAATTATGTTTGTTTTTTCCAAACATGTATTTTAGTATATTACAGTTTAATGAATATGCTTTCCTATTATCATTTATGGTTTCATACTTTAACAAAACATTTGCCAAGACTTTACAATGTTTTATTATTCAGTGAAATATTTGCCAAGATCTTACAAGATTTTATAATTCAATGAAAGATTCGCCATGACTTTACAAGATAATATAATCCAGTGAGAGATTTGCCAAAAAAATTATATATGCATATTATATTATTGATAAAATCGCCTCCCATTTTTCTTATGTATCATGGGGATTTGCCCATTTATTATACATATAAATTTGGGGTGGTTCTTAAAATTTTCTCTGCACTGTAGAGGTCCTCAAGGATCATATATGGGAAGTACAGGGACAGTGACAAAATTTTGTGTAACAGGTGCCCCCTAAGGCATGAAGGCCAAAATAGAGTGAGGGGTTAAATGCTTTACAAGTGGAAGTGGGGAACCGAAGTTTGTCATCAAAATACCTGCAAGCAAGCATAGATACATATACATCACTGAAAAATCTGAATAATGATACATGAATCGTCATATGGACTCAACCATCCAGAGAATGATCATGTGAATGGATCCAAGGCATGGACACAACCATCCAATAATGAGAAGGATCACATATAACAACTCAAGGTATGGTTGCAGCCATCCATTTGAAAGAGACATGTATATCAACATGACCATGTCACATCGACTCGCAACCTAGACTTGGGTAATCTTAGCCCAGGGTCTTCTACTCCAAATGACTCGATCAAAATACAAATCCTAACATATGAATGAATGCGTGGAAGTCAAACATGCTAGGAAGTTACTTGATTACTATTCAATGATGTGAACCGTTAACAAGCGTGAGAGAAACCACCAATAATGACAATGGCTCTCAAGGTACTGGCAGCACAGTTCATGGAATGTGAATAAAGGAACTGATTTTGAACACCCGTGAAATCACCCGAGTGAAAGCCAATGATGTGAACTTGTTGTTGAGTGCGAAAAACTTGCCATTAGGGAATGTAAGCTCCAAGGTACTGGAAGGGAGTCCCTCAGCCAACTTCTTGGATAATGAGCTGAAGTCGACAGGAAGTCACCATGTCAAAGGAGGGCCATGATGTATCCCACATCATCGACACAAGACAAAGGGATGTGAATGATTTCAGGTGATACAGAGAATTAGGAGTAAGTGTAATTGCAGAGGGACTACCTCTTGAACATATCGGCAACACGATTCTGGAGTTTGGCAGTTGTTAGATCCATAGGATTGGTGGTCATGATGATGTGGCAGAGATCAAATGGAAGGAAAAAATGAGCGGCCCAACCAAGGAAGGTCAAATGAAAAGGAGGATATCCCAACCTGACACGAAGAAGAAAGTGTCATGTTCAAGAGTGAGTTGCGGACATGACTGATAGAATTTCCAAATTGCCCCCCACCATTTCTAGCAAGTAACCCAATTATTTTTTATCACAAGCTTGAAGGGGATAGCATATGCTTTCACTGTAAGTTCATCCTTCGAACAAATACGACCTAGTAAGTTTAATGAGCCCTAGGAAGGAGAAGCTCATGTTCGTCGTGACAATGAATCCAATGTCATTTAATGTTTTAATGAGTCCAACGAAGGGGTAACTCGGTATCTTTTTCATGTTTAGAGAGTCTGAAAAAGACACTCTCTCAAGCTTGGAAAGGCAGAAAATGATACTTGAGAGAACCGCTTGACCATTTCAGTCAAGGAGTACCTTTTTTGTAAATAGTGCATCTCAGCACGAAAAAGGGGTAAACATATACTGGGTGCACAATGTTTCGCATCCTTTAACGAGTTCAAAAATGACAAGAGCTCATAAATATTTTTGTGTTTTAAGATTCGAAAAAGAGCTAAAAATAGACCCCCATTTTTATTCTCTTTAACGAGTCAAAAAAGGGAAAAAAACACTCGGCAATCTTTTCATATTTTATGAGTCAGAAAAAAGCTTAAAGGTGACTCATCCTGGAGGAATGAGTGGTAAAAAGGGTAACAACTGGTTTCATAAATGGAGGAACTACTCAAAACTTATAATGGTCAAGACACTGGTTAGTAAAACCACTCATTTCTCTGGTTCCTCGAGAAAGGAGAAACAACCAAGTGAAATCATATGATCAGCCAAAGAGATGGTGTGGATGGAATATAACATCCAAGGCTCATCTAGCAAAAATCAGCTTATTAAAACGGAAATCACAAGATGTAAATCGGGCATGGGTTCATTTTTACACAAGCTTGAACCACGGAGAACTTTGATTGGATTTAGTTTCATGCTTACACAAGCTTGAAACGAAAAACTATGCTTGAGATAAGTTTGCATGCCCCCGACATAATGACTCAATTCGAGGTACATGCCCCCCAAGTTTCATTTCATTCAACTAGGTGAATGGAATGAAGGTTCACTTTCGAGATCCAGGAAAGACTCAACTTGAATTTTACGAGATCTTAATCAAAGTCTCGATTTGAAAAAGGGAATTTCTTCATTTTTTAATGAGGTTGACAAAGTAAAAGAACTATCCTCGAGACCCCTGTTTCATTTTTTAACGAGCTTGACACAAGAGAAAGAACTATGCTCACACCCTTTGTTTCATTTTTTAACGAGGTTGACACAAGACCAGGAACTATCCTCTTGACCCTGGTTTCATTTTTTAACGAGCTTGACACAAGACAAGGAACTATGTTTACACATTTGTTCATGAACCATACGAGAACATGGATCCCAAGAGGTCTTCACTAGATGGAAGAACCACGGTCTGGGAGGAATACATGTCATTTGGAGACAGAATGGATAGCCACATAATTGACCTATGGCGGGGAAGGTACTTCTTGCAAACAAGATCCGATAGGGGATGATGGTTTCCAAGGAGGTGCTTAGTGACCAATGAATGACAGTTGATCAATAGTCACAATCCTCCCTTCGTGCGGAAAACAAACCACATGGAAAAGTGAAGAAACAAGAGCTCCCATGACATAAACATAGTCACGTCCAAAGAGAATATTGAAATCTAACGGACCTTGGACTACCATCACGTCTATATAGATGGTCTTTCCTCCCAAAGTAATAGGTAAATTCGAAAGGATTCCTAAGGGTTGACTAGTTCCTCTGTTGAAAGCCAACAGATTCTAAGTGACAGGCACAAGTTGTGGGGAACCCAAAGCTTTCCAAGTAGTATAAGACATGATGTTGACAAATACACCTTCATCTATTATAATTTCATGTACAACCATATTATAGGCTTGTAATTTGAATAGGAAAGGCACATAAGATGGAAGGTGGAATGCAATCATTGACTCCAACCAAAAGAAACGACATGACTACTTGCTGGGGGTATCATATGATTGCCCCCATGCCCTGCAAGAATAGGAGAAGGACTCTCTTGAACAAATGGGATGAGAGGGTGTTATGAAACTAGCTCACAAAAGATAGAAAAGATAGATCAACGCCTTAGAATTCAACCTCTTCAAGGGGGCAACCTCCTTTACATTACATAAATGAACAATTCTTGGATGATTCAAATGAAAAAACCTCCTTTCTATATATAGGAGTCTAAGGAGTCATAATATAACCAAGTCGACCAAAAAATAATAATATAAAGGCACAAAAATAACAATAGAGGGATTCTATGGGGCACAGTAATAACAATATGGGGACAATAGGGGCACAACAATATTAATAAGGGATACAACTACAATAGTAATTGGGTAATCACTAGTATTATAGGGACCTAGCATGCCCCTCTCCTTCAAAAAAAGTGTTGTCCTCATCACTTGAGTAGTTCTAGGTGCTTCTGTATAAAATTCTCATCCTCCCATGTAGAATCTTCAGTGGATAAGTTCTTCCACACTATGAGATACTCTGAAATTGATCGATTTCGTAGCTGTCAAGTTCTTGTTTCTGTGACTGCTTCTGATTCCAATATGATTTTTCCTTCCTCTTCAAATTCTGGCAATATTGTTTGAACTAGGAGCTTGTCACCTATCACTTCTTTAAACATGAAACATGGAAAACTGGGTGCACTTGAGAAGTTGCAGGAAGCTCCAATTTGTATGCCATAGTACCAAACATTTGCAACACCTTGTACGGACCATAATACTTTGGTTATAATTTATTATCCTTCTTAGCTTGCTTGAGGGACATTTGTTTATATGTTTGTAGCCATAGGAATACCCAATCACCTACATCAAAACTCCTTTCGTTGCGATGTTGATCTCCCTGTTGTTTCATTCTATTATGCGCCAACACAAGGCTATCCTTTAAGAGTTGGAGGACTTGTTTTTGTTGCTCGATGTGATGTTCCACTGCTTGAACCTTAGAATTTTCTCTTAAATATGATATGATGGATGGTGGCTGATATCCATAAAGTGCCATAAATGGGGTCATTTTTGTTGTTGTATGGAAGGAGGTGTTATACCACCATTCAGCTAGAGGCAACCATTTGACCCATTGTGTCTGTTTATCAGATACAAAGCAACGAAGATATCCTTCCAAACATTGTTTACTATCTCAGTTTGCCCATCAGATTGAGGATGATAAGATGAGCTATGAGCTAACTGTGTACCAAGACAAGAAAATAATTCTGTCCAAAAATTTCCAGTGAAAATGGGATCTCTATCACTTACAATAATCTTTGGGTTCCCATGTAGCTTTTGAATTGTTTCCATAAATGCTGCAGAAACTGTACTGGCTTTCAATGGATGTGATAATGCACAAAAGTGTGCATACTTGGTAAGTCTGTCAACTACCACCATGATGACACTCTTTCCCTCAGACTTGGGTAAACCTGCGATAAAATCCATGAAACCTCCTCCCAACATTGGCTTGGAATGGATAAAGGTTGTAATAGACTTGGTGTCTTAATTGTTTCAACTTTATTTTGTTGTGAAATACCAAACATTCCGCCACAAAATTTTGAATTATCCGTTTAAGGTCATTCCAAAAAAATTTCCTTCTTAACCTGTGGTAAGTTTTTAAAAAACCCTGAGTGGCCCTCCTAAGGAGAAGTGTGCAATTTCCATAAGAATCTTTTGTTTGGAGTTGGGAATTCTTACAGAGGTATAAGTGATCTTTGTACCATAACGAATCATTTTGCCAGCTAAATGTATCAGACGTACTGGAATCTTGTTGTAATTTTCGAATAAGTGCCACACTTCTTCATCATTCTTCCATTCCTCCCTTGCTTCATTTATCCAATCTGGTTGGATAATAGAAATGGCACACAACAATGCTTCCACATCCTCATCCTTTCTTGAGAGTGCATCTGCCACCACATTTTGCTTCCCGTTTTTGTAGATTATTTCAAAGTCATAACCCAACATCTTTGTGACCCACTTTTGTTGCTCTTAAGAGGATAATCTTTGTTCTAAAAAGTATTTAAGGCTATCATGATCCATTTTTACCTTGAAGCATCTTCCCATTAGGTAGGGTTGCCATTTCTTAAGTGCATGTAGTATTGCCAACATTTCCTTCTCAGAAATAGCTTTGTGTAAAAAATTTCCCTTGATTGGACGACTTTCAAAGAAATGGGTATTTCATCTTGCATTAAAACAACACCAATTCCATTTCCTGAAGCATCACATTCCACAATAAAGCTTTTTGTGAAGTCTGATGTAGCTAAGACCAGTGCTTGGAACATTGCCTCTTTAAGATGTTCGAAGGTCTTTGTTGTTTCTGGAGTCCATGAAAACGCATCTTTCTTCAATAATGTTGTTAGAGGTGCTGCTATTCTCCCATAATTCTTAACAAACTTGTGATAATACCCTGTCAACCCGAGAAATCCTCACAGATGCTTTATGGGTGTGGGGATTTTCCATTCATTAATGGCTTTAATTTTTCTAGGGTCTACCTTAACTCCTTCATGAGATACAATATAACCTAGATATTCCACCTCTTGTACTCCAAAGAAACATTTAGATCTTTTTGCATATAATTGTTTCTCCTCCCATAGCTGTAGCACCCTATCAACATGTTCAACATGATCATTCCAAGACTTATTCTAGATTACTATATCATCAAAAAATACTAACACAAATTTTCTATGGAAGGGTTTGAAAATGGAATTCACCAAATCTTGAAATGTAGAAGGTGCATTGGTAAGGCTAAAAGGCATGACCAAAAAATCATAATGACCCTCATGAGTTCTAAATGATGTTTTTAGAATGTCTTTAGTCTTCATTCTGATTTGATGATATCCTGAACGAAGATCCAACTTGGTGAAGAAAAATTGATCCATGCAATTCATCCAGTAATTCGTCAATGTCAGGAATGGGAAACTTATCTTTAATAGTGAGCTAGTTGAGCTCCCTATAATTCAGACACAAGCACCATGATCCATCCTTTTATCTCAAAATCAGGCCCTGGAAGGCTGCAGACCAGGAAGACATCAAGTAACTATTTCAAACCAATCTTTTAGCTAAGGCTTAGCCTCCTTAGCCTGAGAGGGCTCTCTCAAGGGATTAAAGGTTTTTGATTATGATCAAGATGGCTAACTCTTGTGAAACAAATAGAAATGAAAATGGTGGAAACAAAATTAACAGGTATCCATTGGGCTTATGGAGTCATATGTGATCTATTATTAACAGTAAGATTGGCTTTGCATAAAAGTCAAGGCATTCAGATTTCAATATAGGTAGAGCACACCAAACACAAAGAAGACAGTCAACGAGTATATGAAGGAAATTAGAACACTGCAAGTGATTTCTAAGTAATCAAATACTCATAACATTGTAGATAGTCATGAAAAGAAAACAAAAGAAACTCATACATTGAAGTCTATATGATTCTTGAGAAGCATAAGCCAGTATTGTATTACCAGAAAAACAGAGTCTTTACATAGGCCAAATATCAGAGCTTTTTCACATAAATTTCCAACCCTTATTACATTTCTCTTTCTCCTATATATAGAGCTCTTCTATCTAATTGAGATTCCTCCTCAAGCATGAGGGGAACTCGAAATCTACTTCTAATGGCACCTATTAAACTTTTAACTGCCTATTAAATGTAATAAACTGCAACTAGACTTTCTAGAGATCTAAATCAAATAGGATTCCAACTCCATATTATGCTAATAATAGCCTTAATTACAATCATTCTCATTCTTTTACATGTGATCCCTTTTTAGTTTGGTTTTGGTGGATGTTCAAAGCTCCATGCTGGTCTTCAATGTCACATCTTCTCCATTTCCCCTTAAACATAGGAAACTACCCCTGTTTATCAACCTTTGGTTTGCCTAAAAAATGTTCGAATCCAAAGAACCATGCCCTTCATCTTTGATTATCCAAAATATATATCAGATTGCCACATCCTTGATGTGATGTCAACCTCTTTCATGTGTGAAGGCAAAATCTTTTCCAAGCTGTCTGACATATCTTGGACTGTAGCAAATGTGCTCAATTTATGACAAAAAGTTTAGAGTTGGATTCGAATACATGTTTCCTCCACTTGTCTTGACCTTGTTGAAAGTTGATAGCTTTAGATGATCCCTTGAAGATATTCCCTTTTCAAAATTTCTGCTTGTATTTCAAAATCTGTTGACTTAGATTAGATTGTGTAGCTTTAGCAGTTTCGTAGCGCGCTACAAAACTGCTGAGCATTAGTCATCATCTTCAGCAGTTTCGTAGCGCGCTACGAAACTGCTGTGTTATTCCAAAAAACATAGTTTTCTCAGACTAGCTCAACCAAAATTTTGTTGTTTTGAGCCTTTTTCTATTTAAACATTCTTTCAATCGCTCCAAGGCCTTTCAAAACTGAATGGAAATGTATGATTCTTCAAGAAAGATTATACCAAGCAAAACCATCAAAATTTGAAACATAGCCTTACTTGAGATTTCTTTAAGGAGATTCTTTCA
>APFE030538359.1:0-99960 GCA_000404065.3 Pinus taeda | reverse complement strand
AAATAGTTACATAGAGTCTAACTAATTAGCAGCCATCAGTACATGATTTTGTGATAACATTTTGGTGCGTCTGCCGGGAGTCTGAAGATTACTCATTCCCGAAATTTTAAGGTTGAATTTCTGAAGGTAGCAGGAATTCAAAGTGGTTTTCAAGGTTGCATTCTACTTGGTGACTCCATTAATTCTTAAAGTTTAAAAGGTGGCTTCGAGAGGAAGATATACAAGGAGTAATCTTGACCCAAACCCACCTAGTCCTGTGGAGAATCCTAATATCATCTCAAGGAGTAAACAAAGATTTTCTAATATACCAGGTACTTCAAGCATTTCAAAGTCTTTATTTCCTGAGTTTTCTAGAAGTCCTGAAAATAAAATTGTAGATGATAAAGTTCAAGAGGTTTTATTGAGGTCTGAAGATGAAGAAGAATTGATCGGTATCATTTTGGATTTGCAAAAGAGAGGTATTGATACTTCATCTTTAGTATCAAAAAAAGATAAAGAAGAGTTTTGGGAAATTGTTACTTCTGAATTGTTATTAGAGAAAGAGGACTTGGAACAGCTCAAGGAGCTTGACCCTTTTGAAGTTTTGCTTAAGTATAAAATTGGTTTACCTCTCCCAAATTGAAGCTCTTTTGTCAGTGGTTTACAAAGTCCCAATAGTCCTTTTCGTACTCATACTTTGTCTTCTGCCTCTGCTAGTCCAAATAGCCCTCAGACAACATCTCATACTAGTTCTGGTCCTTCTGGTCATACAGTACCTATTGTCACTGTTCCTCCATTCATTATGGTTGTACCTGCTAGATATGCTCCTCTAGATCTCCCTACTGTTTTGCATGATCTCCCTAGCAAATATGCTGCTAGAATTCCAACATGGGGAGGAGATGAAGACATTACAGCTGAAGAACATGTGGATAGATTTAATGACTTTGTTGACAGGGAAGAAGTGGATGATGAAGATGTAAAATTAAGACTATTTTCTCAAACTTTTATTGGGGAAGTGAGAAAATGGTTTAAAGCCTTGGGAGATGGTAGCATCCATAGTTGGGCTGAGTTTGAAGATAGTTTTCTGAGGAAATGGGGAAATAGAACTAATCCTGTTCAGGCCCTCACTGAATATAATAGTTTAAGAAGAGCTCCAGATGAGACTGTTCAAAACTTTTCTAAGAGGTTTAATAAAATATATAATTCCATTCCAGCACATTTGAAACCCCCTGGAGCTTTGGCACAGTTAAGATATGCTGAGTCTTTTGAGTCAGATTTCTCTCTTTTACTCAGAGAAAGAGAGTCTGCTACTTTGGCTGAAATGCAAAATGATGCAATCAAAGTAGAGGTGAATATACTTGCTGCTAAAAAGTCCAAGATGGAAAAGGCTAAGATAAAGGAGGAGGAGAGGCCCTCTACTTCTGTTCAAGAAGACAAATTTGAAACCATGATGAAAACTATGGAGAAATTGATGGATCAATTAGCACTCGGGAATACTGCTGCTCCCCAAGCACAGCAAGAGCCTCGGTTCAGGAATCCTTAATTTAGAAGGTCTCAAAATCAGCAAAGGCCAAGAGACAATAGAAATCAGCAAGCAGATCCTCCAGTGAGACCTCCCTTTCAACAAAACATGGTGGATGAAGAAGAAGGACCTGAAGAACCTGAAGAATCTATTCATTGTCTTGGTGAAGAAGATTCATAAATTTTCTTAACAAAGGAGGAACATGATGAGTCCAGCCAGTTAAAAGCTGAGGAGGAACCCTCATATTTCCTAAAGGGTTATCAGCATGCCATATTTGAGATTCAAAAGTAGTACAATCTCAGAAGCAGAGATGTCCCTATTACAGCAAATAAAGCTCAGCCCAAGAAGAATGTTTCAAAAGCAGTTGAAGATAAAAAGGAAAAGTCAAAGCAGATTGATGGTAAAGGTGATTCTCCTCTTGAAAGAAAAGATAATCAGACCCCTGCTCTTCCTAAGGAAATTGAAAGGTCTACTTTTGTTTTTAATATAGAAAATGAGATGGCTAAAATTAAAATATCAGTCCCATTCAATGAAATCCTGAAAGTAGACAAATATAGAAGCAAGATTGTGGAAATGCTTAATTTTCCACAAGGAGGGGCTGATATTTTAAATGTTCAAGAGGATAATCGTATTATATGTTTAGGTCCAAGACTTGAGGATGAACAAAATGATGAGTTTCCTCCTTTTTATATAAGCATTAATATACATGAGATGACTCTTCATAATGCTATGCTGGATTCAGGGGCATCCCATAACCTCATGCCTAAGGTAATTATGGAAAGATTGGGATTAGAAGTAACTAGACCATACAAGGACTTATTTTCTTTTGATTCAAAGAGAGTTCATTGTATTGGGCTGATAAAGAATGTGGTTGTGACACTCACACAAATCCCAGCAAAGACAACTGTCATGGACATTTTTGTTGCAGATGTTCCACCTAAATTTGGGATGCTACTTTCAAGGTCATGGGCAGCAAAAATCAAGGGTACCATACAAATGGATCTAACATATGCTACTATTCCAGTGTTTGGTGAACAAAGAAGGTTATATCGTGAGACAAGGATGGCATATATGGTAAGCAGCAAGGACAAGCCACAAAATTTACCTATTTATTCTTGTGATACAGGCCTTGGATTAGCTATTCTCTTTAATGAATCAGTAGGAAAATAATCACAAGAAGAACATGCAGAAAATCAGTGTCCGAGGGAGCAGCAGAGTAATGAAAGAGACATCATTGGTTGCTGGTCTTTATACTTTGATGGAGCAGCAGGAAAAGAAGGCGCAGGAGCTGGGCTTTGGATCATGAGTCCAACTGAGGAAAGTAAGTTTCTGTCATACAAACTTAATTTTGATTGTACCAATAACATGGCCGAGTATGAGTCTCTGGTATTAGGCTTAGAAACCTTGATAGAGTTGAAGGCAAAAAACATTGCTGTTTATGGAGATTCTGAATTAATCATAAAGCAAGTTCAAGGTGCCTATCAAACAAACGATGCAAGGATGAGAGCCTACAGAAATTTGGTGTTGGAATTGTTGGAAAAGTTTCAATCATATACCTTCAGTATAAAAACCAGAGATCAAATTTCTGTTGCAGATTCTCTTGCTGTGGCAGCCAGTCTGTTTTTTATTCCTAAACAAGATTTTGATAGCTATGAAGTGAAGGTCTGCCATAGGCCAGTCATCCCAGATAATATCCTAAACTGGCAGGTCTTTGAAGATGATCAGCAAGTAAGAAATTTCCTAGAGTTGAAAGGAGAGTTTGAGCATAGTCAAATTGATCAGCAGAATATGTTAGCAGAGACAAAGGAAAAGTCTGAGGTGTTGCAGCTGCAAAACAATCTAATTCCAAAGGGTCTTATTCCACTTGAGAAACTATTTGATCAGAATGATGTGTTTAAAGCACCAAGATTGCAAGCCAATGAAGAGGAAATAGAGAGTTGTAATTTAGGTGACTCAGTGGTGCCTAAATTAGTCAAAATTTCAAAGTTTTTATTAGCTGATATGAAGGTTAAGTATGTTGAATTTATGAGGAAGTTTATTGATGTTTTTGCATGGAGCTATGCTGATCTAAAGCAGTATGATTCTTCAATCATACAACATATTATCCCAATTAAGCAAAATGAGAAACCTTTTAAGCATAAATTAAGGAGAATTAATCCTCTTCTAATGCCACTAATTGAAAAAGAAGTGAAGAAGCTTTTTGATGCAAAGCTTATTGTTCCAATCAGATTTTCAAATTGGCTTGCTAATTTAGTACCAGTCAGGAAAAAGAATGGGGAGATAAGGATTTGCATAGACTTCAGGAACTTGAACAAGGCTTCACTGAAAGATAATTACGCTCTTCCTAAAATGGATTTTATTTTGCAGAATATTGTTGGCTCTCAAAGAATGTCCATGCTAGATGGTTTCTCAGGGTACAATCAGATCCTTGTTCATCCAGATGATCAGGAGAAGACAACTTTCACTACACCATGGGGCACATTTATGTATGCAAAGATTCCTTTTGGCCTCATGAATGCAGGAGCGACTTTCCAGAGGGCTATGGACATCGCTTTTGCTGAGGAAAAAGATAAATCAGTGGTGGTATATCTTGATGATATCACAGTCTTTTCAAAGAAGGAAGAGGACCATTTAAAGCACCTAGAGAGGATCTTGCTCAAGTGTAGAAGGTTTGGTATTTCTCTAAACCCAACCAAGAGTATCTTTGCTTTGACTTCTGGCAAATTGCTTGGTCATATTATCTCTGAAGAGGGAATTAGGATTGATCCTAATAGAGTCAGTGCCATTCAAAGGCTAGATTTGCCAAGGAGCAAGAAAGAGGTTCAATCTTTTCTTGGTAAGGTTAATTTTGTTAGAAGGTTCATTCCTAACTTTGCTGAAGTAGTTAAACATATTACAAAGATGCTAAAGAAAGGAGCAGATTTTAAGTGGACAGCTGAAGCAAAGAAGTCATATGAAGAAATCAAAAAAGCACTTACTCAAGCACCAGTTCTTATCAGCCCTGATTTCACCAAAGAATTTCTGATCTTCACATTTGCTTCTGAAGATACAATAGCTGGAGTCTTGTTGCAAAAGGGAAGTCAAGGTATTGAGCAGCCCATTTCTTTCTTTAGCAAGACATTGGCTAATGCTGAACTGAAATATAATATCTTAGAAAAACAAGCATATGCATTGGTGAAAGCAATTAAGGATTTCAGAATTTATGTGTTGCATTCTCATATTATTGCATATGTGCCAAGTGCTGTTATAAAAGATATTCTTACACAAGCTGACCCAGATGGAAAGAGAGGGAAATGGATAGAAAAGCTATTAGAGTATGACATTGAAATTAAGCCCACTAAATTGGTAAAGGGTCAAGGCTTAGCAAAATTATTGACTCAGTCAAACTTGGACGGCATTGATGTCAATTTTAGCACAGAAATATCAGAGATATCTGAGAATGAAGAAGAATTGGTCCAAATCAATGAAAATTTTTTGACATCAGAATGGTATAGAGATGTAGCATTTGTTTTGAAACACAATAGAGCCCCTGATAACCTTTCTAAATCTAAAGCTCGGTTCACCAAGCTGAAATCTCTTAGATACTTTGTATATGAGCAGAATTTATTTTGGAAGGATGCAGGAGGGATTTTGCTAAATTGTCTCATTGAAGAAGAAGCTGATAAGGTAATTGATGAATTTCATAAGGGATATTGTGGAGGCCATCACTATTGGAAAGCCACTGCAAACAAAGTTTTAAGAGCTGGATACTTTTGGCCAACCATGTTCAGAGATATTTATAAAAAGATAGCTTCATGTCACGAATGTCAAGTATTTGAAGGTAAAAGAAAGCTCATGCCTATGCCATTGGTTCCTATTTATGTTGAAGCACCCTTCCAGCAGTGGCTATAGATTTTTTAGGGGAAATCCATCTCCTTCATCAGGGCAGCTTCGCTGGATTCTTACAGCCACTGATTATTTTACAAAGTGGATAGAGGCAGTACCAACAAGGCAAGCAAATGATTCAGTGATAATTTCCTTTTTAGAAAATAACATCTTGTCAAGATTTGGTTGTCCACTCAAGCTTATCACAGACAATGCTCAGGCTTTTAAGTCTAAAAGAATGATAAATTTTTGTCACCAGTACCATATTTCCCTTGGTCATTCCACAGCTTACTATCCACAGGGAAATGGTCTAGCTGAAAGTTCAAACAAAAGTCTTGTGAGGATTATCAAGAAACTGTTGCAAGAAAATAAAAAGGCTTGGCATTTAAAGCTGAAGTATGCCTTGTGGGCTGATCGCATTTGCACAAAAAGGTTCATTGGAACATCACCATATGAACTTGTGTATGGAGCAGAGGCTATTTTCCCAACACCTCTTGGGGTACCGGTTATGAAGCTAATTCAAGGATTAGAAGAGGAACCAAATGCCATACAGCAAAGGATTAATCAGTTGATAGCTTTGCAGGAGAAAAGAAATGAAGTGTTTGAAGGTCATCAACAAAATCAGAACCGGGTCAAGAGAGCATTTGACAAGAAGATTAAAGAGGTTACATTTGAGATTAATGACAAATTCTTGAAGTGGGAAGCTAGAATTGAAGAAAAAGGTAAACATGGAAAATTTGAAAATTTATGGAAGGGGCCATATCAAATTTCTGCTTTCCATGGGAATAACACCTACATTCTGCAAGAAGTTGATGGATCACTATATGCTGGAGGACCTGTTAATGGCAGGTTCTTAAAGCATTACAATCAGTGAAAGTTTACCAAGTATCTCATGAGCATTATATATAACCGTTTTATGAATGTTTCCTGTTGAAAATAAATGACAAGCTGAACAAGAAAGCTTTAGCCCGAGGAGAAGGCCCACAAAGTTTGAAAGGGATGCTTGTCAGCTGGTGTGAGTTTAATAAAATGGACAATGGCACTGATTCTACGAGTTCTTAGTGTACTACAGGAGCACACTATCCCAAGTGGAGCCACTGTTATCACCAAGAAATGCAGTTACATGTACATAAATGTTGTCCAAAAATTTTTATTGTCAAAAATAGGTGTCAAATAGTTGTTGTCCTATGTTCGTTACTTAGGGATCATGTTTTAGAAAGTTATTAATGTAAATCGTTTTCAAATACCGTTAGTCATCCTCCATCATGATTGTATAAGGCCTGTCTTATCTTGCTTATGTCACTGGTCCTTTTCGCATTTTCGCAGCGCAGTTTTATTGGCTGATTTGGCAGCGCAATGATATCTTAGCTTTTTCGCAGCGTGTCAGTAACCAACCATTTCGTAGCGCATTTTGATAATTTATAACTAACTGCGCTACGAAATCGTGGATTCGGGAATTTTGCAGCACTGATTCTTAAAATGTCATGTCTGGGGGGATGAGTCAGTGTGTCCGTCTGTTTATTGTCAGTTGGCGTCCTTTCCAAGCAATTATGAGCCATCATTCCACCAATAGGTTCATAGCCACGCACATAAAAATCATTCAAATGGTTTTGTAATGCATGGCAGTGTTATGATGTCTATTAGTGATGCATGAACTGACCCGTTTGTATGATAAGACTGTTAAATTGCAAAGGAGCCCGAGTTTCTTCCTTAAAGAACCTGATTGCAAGCGAGCCTGCGTTCCAAAATTTGAATTTGCCATTTGAGTTGAAGCCGGTGGTGTCTCTCTGTGCGAAAGTTTTCAAAGCGAAATGGAGAAGAAGGGGCATCGGTCTGGAAGATGTCAAAGAACAGAACCTGTGGGATTGGATCTGCATTGAGAGATGAAGGTGTAAGACAAGATTTTCAGGATGCTGGTTGCTGGACATTTTGTGAGAAGCTGCAGGGTGGACATGCTGAGGTAACAAAAGCGTTTGCCTTAAATTTTACAGGTTTAAGTTCTAAAGTGTCCATGTTAGAATTCCCAGTATCTCCAGAGGTTATTGCTAGGGTAACTGAAATTCCGAGAGGAGGGCAGGAGTGGTTTAAAAATTTTAAATTTGATATGAACCCCTGCAAGGAATTCTTGAAGGAACCTTATGTGAATGAAGATCTTACAAAGGTTGTGCCAAGAAATTATGTGAAGGAACACTATGCACTTCTCCTTACATGTATTCAAAAGTATTTAACATGTGAAGGGAGATATACTAAAGTTTACTCCTATCATTTTAAGATGTTGCTGCATTTTACAGGCAAAGCATCTATAGATATCCCATTCTACTTGTTTCGTAGCCTCAGCAAGATGTGTGATAAAATTCAGTTGAAGCAGGATAACTGTGAGACATCACTGTTTCATCATGGTTTAGTGAAACTGTTAGTGTTGGATGGTTTGCAGAAAATTGGTAGGGATTGGAATTCCTTTATTTTTATGGCTGGGTTTCAGAGTAAGACAAGCCTCACCCCATTGCCTGTTAGGGAAAGAGAAGAGTCAATTGAGGAACCTACTCTTGCTGAGCTTAGAAAGGAGATAAAATATAAGAAGAAGACCAAGACCCAATTGAAGGAATCAATGAAGCCATTGGTTATCAAAGAGCCACCTCAACCATCATCAAAGGAGAAGGTCAAGCACAAGAAAGATGCACCTGAATCAAGTGGGGCTGAACAGGTATCAAGAGTTAAGACCAGAAGTCAATTAAGCAAGGAGAAGGGCAAATCAGTAGCTGTTGAAGAAAGTCCAATATCGAAGGCTAGTTTAA
Organism: Pinus taeda; assembly: GCA_000404065.3. Classification (NCBI taxonomy): domain Eukaryota; kingdom Viridiplantae; phylum Streptophyta; class Pinopsida; order Pinales; family Pinaceae; genus Pinus; species Pinus taeda. Next base: position 91,800 of record APFE030538359.1, on the reverse strand, counting down.
ATGATTTGCTTGAGGCTATTGATTTTGAAAAAGCTAAATCAGTACATATTGAGCCAATGCATATTGACTTAACTCAATCATCACCAGAGAGCACTAAAAAATCAAAGAATTCGAAGAGGTTAAGGTTTGATGAACCTGGTAAAGAATTTGTGTTCAAACCACGAAGGCTAGTTACAAGGAAACAAATTAAAGAAGCTGAGAAAGTGCATGAAGAGGAGGTAGCTGTAAATTTTCCCAGAACAGAGGAAGTTGAACAACTGCCCAAAACAGAAGAGGCAGAGAAAATAAAGAAAAAACCTTTTACAAGAAAACAAGCAAGAGAAATGGAAAAACAATCCAGAACAGAGGAAGCAAAAGAAACCAAGGAAAAAGTTCCAAATAAAAAAATCACCATTTCTCAAGAAGCAAAGACTACATCTACAAAGGACCAGTGGGAGGCAACCGAAAAAGAAGTGTCTGAGATGGAGAGGGCTGTAGCTGAAATTGCAGCCATGGAAAAGGAGGTTGCAAAATTAAAAGCACAGCTAAATAAATTAGCTGCCAAATGAAATTGCAGATTCTAAGTCAGGTGTTGTTCCAAAGTTTTGCTTAATTTTTCTTAAGTTCATTGTTTTTAAGGCATGTAAGCACGGCTATATAAATCCAAGGTAAAATAGGAGTTTTGAAACCGGTGGCAGAGCTGTTAAAGTCACAGAGAATATTGAGACATTCACTAAAGACTGTGTTTTTGAAAAAAAAACGGTTTCGTAGTGCGCTACGAAACTGCTGTAGGTGCTGTTTTTTTGAAGAAAATAAACAGTTTAACGATGGGGTCAACAAATTTTGAAGAAAATTCCTAATGAACATCAAGAAGACCACATAAGGCTATCAGGGCCATTCAGATAATGACAAGTGTGCATTCTCCATAAAGGTAAAATATTTCGTCTTAAGATATAGCTTTAATAAAGGTACTTTATTACCGGTGGTTAGGGTTTGGCTAAAGATGCATACGAGGATTTGGGCTTGTACACCTATTCAATCAACAAGGCTTCCAGCATATCTGGAAATATGGTGATGCTCATCAATTTTGGGGGTATTAAAGACTGGGAACATAGAACCAAGTAGTGGAAACAAGGGCCGAGAAAACAGGGGTTTGTTCTTATGATCAATGAACCATCAGCACATTCAGCATCCAATGCTAATCTTGTTCCTTTCATCCTTATCTCAGCTATCATGGCCAAAACTAAAGGAGACAACTGTCGAAGATCTAGAAAAGAATCATGTAACGAGGAGAATAGAATTAGAGTTTAAGTTTGATTAGGACTCTATGTAATTACAGCTTAATGCTTAGTGTATTTAATGAGTCTGTTAAAAATAGATAGGGGTAGTTAATGACAGTCATCGAGCTCCCCTCATGCTGGAGGAGGAGGCTCAAAGTAGTTAAGAATGTTTTTCTATATATAGATGAAACTCTGATGTAATGAGGGTGGGATGTTTATGCAAAAAACAGAGTTTATATTGGCCCGTGTAAAGGACTTTTTACAGTAATAGAAAAAATACTTTTTCTTCTCAAGATTCATACTTTGTTCAAATGCTCAAGATGTATGTGGTTTTGTCTTATCCTTCATATTTTACAGCTCTATAGATATACAATCACTCTGAATTCACCTAGTGCTCAGACTTCCTATGTATATTTATGAGTTGAGGTTCTTTTGAGAAATGTTTTGAGTGTTTAAACATTACATGCCTTGACTTCCATGAATGAGTAGTTGATAGTTTACTGAAATGGTGTTTGACTCCATGAGCCCAATGGAAGAAATGTTATGTTGTATTTCCAACCATCATGTTTATTTAAGTTCTCATTATAAGAGTTAGCCCTCTTAGTGTTTAAAGATAAATCAGTAGTTTATTTTGAGAGAGCCCTCTCAGGTTAGGGAGGCTAATCCTTAGCCAAGAGTTTGGTCTGAAATAGTTACATAGATTCTAACTGATTAGCAGCCATCAGTACATGATTTTGTGATAACACAACGGATACAATCATCATTAAGACTGTGCATACCTGGCTTTTCTTGTAACTTGCAATCCGTGTGTATCAATGTACCTAGCGGCTGTAATGATGGAGATAAGTGGTTGGACATGATATGTGGAGTGCATAAACTGACAATGAATGACGCAACTATAACTTAACTTGACAGATTTGACAGTTAGGAAAGATTCGCTACGGAATGCACGAATCTCCGATTTCGTAGCGCAATCAGTGTAAATTTTGAATTATTCACTACGAAATCACCTAAAACATATCGCGCTGTGAAATCACCTAAAACCTGTTGCACTGCGAAAATACTTCAAAATGGTTACATGCGCTACAAAATCACCTAAAGGCCTTCGTGGCACATAGTAACTTTTAAACAAAACTGACACATGGCTATGAGACTGGTGATGAATGAGAATGCATATTTGACTCAAGACTCCTAAGACTCAGACTCTAAGGCAAACAAAAATCAAACTTAGACTAGCACTGACTTTTACCATCAAACTAATGTGAGAAATTTTGGTATTAGAATTCTTAAGTGATAACACATCCTTCTTATGCACCAATACTACTAGAGTAGAGAAAGAACTTTGACTAGGTTGAATTATACCAGCCTCTAGCATTTCTGCAACCATACATTCAATTTCACTTTTTTGGGCATAGGGATATCTATATGGCTTGATGTTTGGAGGAACACTTCCTGGAATCAGATTAATAGCATGATCATGAATAGGTGGGAGACCTTTGGGAGTCTCAAATACCTTGGAATGATTGTCCAAGACGTTTTGGAGATCTAGAGAAATAGATGATTTTGGTGTGGAAACATCTAGCAAACATAATTGTGCAATTACACCTCTTTGTTCCTTTTTTAGAAGCCTTGTCATACTGTTAGAGCTGATTATCTTTCCCGGTTTCCCTGAAATACCCATTATTTCAACTTCCTTTCCTTCCACAGAAAATTTTATGAAAATTTCTTGAAAATTAAAAGCTATTGTACCCAAGGATTGTAGCCATTGGACTCCTAGTACAACATCATCACCTCCCATTGGAATGGAAAGCATTGGGCTACTCAATACATATTCTTCCATTTATAGCTTAATATTATGGCACTTTCCAGAGCAATTTATCATTCCTCCACTTGCAATCATTACTTGACACTCTGGTGTTGGATATAGGAAGCAATTCAATTCTTTTGCTATCTTACAATGAATAAAATTGTGGGTACTTCCTAAATCAATCAACACTATTACCTTTTTCTTCTTGATAAGTCCTTCTATCTTAATATTTTGAGGAGTGGTAATTATAGCCAATGCATTTTTTTTTCTAAATAAGATTGATCTATTAACATAAAGGGAGTAAAATTACAATGTGACCGAAGTCAAAAACACTGCCCTGAAGAGAGGCAAAGTTGTCAAGATGAGCATGGAATGAGACTGCCCCATTTCAGGGAGCTCAATCTTGAATAGTTTACTGAGTTTGCAAAAATTAAAAAAAGCACTGAAATTCCATATAACAGTCTAAACAAAAACTTGCCGTACATTATGGGCTGCATGGCATGCTATCAAGGTAACAGTGAGCAAGCTAATCATCTAGAGGTTCTTCAACAATCTGGCACCAACCTGTTTCAGGCATGTCCCCTTCAAGAGCTGCTGTAGAGTTGGAAGGATTAGGGTCAGTCGGCGCCATTACCACCTCCTGAGTGTTGTGATCTTAAGCAACTGGAACCTGCAGAGGTGCGCTGCCAGTCCCCATCTGGAAGTTCAAAGCCAAACCAGAAATAGAGCCTGGTCCTGCTTGATGAGAGCTAGACTCTCCCTCTTGGGCTTCCTCATGGAATACCACCAAAATGTGAGCGGTGATCCTTGGGCGGTTCAGAGAGCTGCAGAAGGTGAAGAGTGCAGAGCCATACGAGGGATGCCCTCTCCCACTTCGAGTGCAAGGATAGTGCCAAAACGGAGAAATCGCTTGAAAGGGAGGACGACTTGGAGGAGTGGCAAGAGGGCACCTGCCTAGGCTGACCACTGCGAGATCTCATTCTATGGTGATGGTGAGGCATTGGGGTGACAGAAGCAGCAGGAGGAGAGCGAGGCGGGGCAACAGCAATGAAAAAGCCAAAGGAAATCAGTAAAACAACAATGCAAAGGCCTAATGCCCAGGATAAAAATCAAAAGGAAGAAGGAGGCAGCTCCACCGAAAGACTAGAGCAAGGTTTCAGAGCAGCCTCCCCGTTCAATCTACCAAAGGCATCAGAGAGGATGGAATCCACATGAGATATACAGAAATCAGAGCTGCATCTAGAAACTGGATAATTCTGTGGATGAATTGACATACTTTGCTCCCCTGCAAGCTCATAACTGAGCCTTAAAGTGTCAACCTCCTTCAGGCATCAGGATACATCCATCATAACTGCAACAATGAATGGAGCTAAGGTCTGAGACGAGCCTGAGCGTGCGAGAGCATAAACCAGGGTGCCGGAGAGGGTGGGTGATTCAGGGTCGCTTAACATGGAGAAAATGAACTCTGCACATTTCAAATTCCGAGAGCCTCCATTCATTAACCATGTTATCAAACTGTACTGGGTGGGCGGGTTTCATCCCTCCTCGCGCCACCCCTGTCCCATCCAAATTGAAACCTATTTAAACACCTGCATCCAGGGTATCTGCATCTTGCTGGACCAGAATTTTGCACTCCTATTCTTGATCATGATTCTGAATTATGTCCAGAGCTCCAGTGATCAGATTATGCCCATTTTCCACCCCCGGGTTGGCTAGTAGATCAACGACCTTGTTGCCTTCCCATTTAACATGATTGTATATGATGGCATGATTGGTGTGAATTGATTGTTCAATTGCATCCAATCTGTCTTCAAATCTCCAACTGTTGGCTATTTTTTGCGCATGAGCCCCATTGAGTAGTTGATTGACCATGTTGATGAGTAATAGGGAGTCACCTTCGATTTCAAGAGGTTGGAAGCCATGTCGTTGGGAAAGGAGTAATCCTTGCTAGAGACCCTCCAATTCAGCCGAGTTGTTGGTGTCCCAGCTAATGTTTCCAAAGTATATTAGGATAGTTGAGCCCTTATGATCTCTAAATATGCCTTCAAATCTAGCCTTACCAGGGTTTCCCTTTGAAGCTCTATCAAAGTTGAGTTTGAAAGTGTGCTTTGGAGGGGGGGTCCATGTGTGCTTGGTATTGCTATTGCCTTTTGAAGGTCTGAGATTGTGAGTGCCTTGTGGTAGTTGAATGTTCCAATTTTCCCATATGGCTTTCTCATTTGCATGGGAGGGGAAATCATCCGGGATCCAAGTTTGGAGTGCCAAGGTCTCTTTAAGATTGAGATAGAAGTTGCTCCAAATGATTTCCGATGGAGTGCTTTTATCTTTGAAAATGCGTTTGTTCCTCTCTTTCCATATTGTCCAAAGAAGGAGGTCGGGAATCAAACTCCATAAATGGTTAAGAAGCTTGTTTTTATAAGGGTGTTAAGGCCAGTGATGAATGGAGTTGATGATGTCTTCTGATCCTCTACATCGTTTTTGGCATCGGAAGCTGGCTTTCTCCCACATTTGATTGGCAAGAGTGTAGGAGTCCAAGAGATGTTGTAGTGTTTCCTCCTGAGAATTACAATTGGGACACGTGGAGGGCCCATGAAAGTTTTTTTCCTGAGATTGTCCCATGTGAGGATTTTCCTATGCCCAACAAGCTAGAGGAAGAGAGAGACTTTGGGCCAAGTGTCGTGTGACCATATTCTATCCCATATAGGATCCAAAGGCATTGTGTCTTTGCTCATAATGTTGTAAGCCTCTTTGGTGGTAAAGGTACCTCTGGGGGTATATCCCCATCTTAATATATCCCTACCTTCTGAAGATCTGATGCGTCTATTTAGGAGCTTCCTCTCCAAGGCCTCCTTAGTTTGGTTATCTGTGTTCCTGATCAGCTCATCGATCCTCTTCCATTGTCTGTATCCCTATTCTGTCTCCGGAGTCCACTGTTGCTGGACATATTCCTTTTGTTGCTCTTCCCTCTCATGGCTAGGAGGCAGAATTAGGAAGCCAGTAAGCTTTGGTAGTTGGTTCCAGGCATCTGTCTAGAATCTAGCAGTGCTGCCATTTTTTATTTTCCAAAAGCTATGTTGTTGGATCAGTAGATAATGTTGTTTAGTAGCGTTCCATATTAGTGATCCTTTTTCACTAGGAATGATTCTTATAAGCTCCTCCATAGCTCTGTGATTGGCATATTTCGTTGTCCATATGGCTGCCCATGGCTTAGTGGGATCAGAGAGCCATTGCCACCATATTTTTGCACCCATGATTGCGTTGTTATGACTGGGATCTCGCAGACCTATTCCCCCTTGTTCTTTTGGCTTGCATGCTATGGTCCATTTTACCAAGGCCCATTTGCGATTTGTGCCTATTGCACCCCAGAGAAAATTTTGTTGTAGAGCTTTGATTCTTTTAAGGATCCATCTAGGCGCTGCCAAGATTGAGAAGAGGGAGAGAGGCATTGCCTGAAGCACAGCTTTGATTAGCACTAATCTACTGGCTATGTTCAGAGTTATATGCATCCATAAAGAGAGGCGAGATTCAAGTTTCTCAAGGAGCATACGCCAAGAGACATGCTTGATGGTTGAGTCTATAAGGGGGGCTCCAAGGTATTTGGAAGGAAGGGAGGCTATGGAGAAGCCCAGAATACGTGCAATGGCAAATTGAATGACCGAGGAGTGCGATAGAAGAAAATTTGCGATTTGGCCGTGTTTACACTCATTCCTGAAGCGTCAGAGAATTAATTCAGAAGGGATTTGAAGAGGGAGGCTTCCTACATAGAGGGGTACCCAAAAAGCATGTTGTCATCAATGAACTGTTGATGAGTAATGGCTGGAGAATTGTGAATGGATAATCCTTTGAGGTGTTGGGAGAGGAGGGCTTGCTTGATATGGCGTCCCAAACCTTCTGCCACTAGAACAAACAGAAAAGGGGAGAGGGGGTCCTCCTGTTTAATGCCTCTAGAGAGACCGAAAGGTAGAGAGGGAATGCCATTTATGAGGATAGAGAAGAATGTCATTGAGATTAAACTCAGAATCCAAAGAATCCACATTGGGGAAAAACCAAAAGCTGTTAACATTTTTTGAATATATGTCCAACTCAACTTATCAAAGGCTTTAAAAAGGTCAATCTTGAGAACCATACCTACCTATTTGGAGTGCTTGAGGGAGTGTATGATTTCATGCGTGAGGATGATACCGTCCAAAATTTGTCTTCCTTCTACGTATCCAGCTTGTTCAGGTGATATGAGCAATGGTAGAAGTGGCTTCAGCGTGTTGGCAATGACTTTAGATATCACCTTGTAAATGACATTGCAAAGTGTGATTGGATGAAATTTGTCTAGAGTACTGATGTTCTCTTTTTTCGGAATGAGGGTGATGAAAGCTGAGTTTAGGGAGGGCAAAATCCAATGAAGGGTGCACGATTCCTCCACCACTTGCCACACTTCTTCTTTTATAAGGTCCCAGAAGGTGTGGAAGAAAGTAGTTGTGAAACCATCTGGACCAGGGGCTTTGCCCTCCTGAGGCATTACTGGTCACAGAAGGAGTTGGTTGTGTTCTTCTGTGATGATTTTTGGCACATTTTGAGTGATCCTTTCTATAGCAGGCTATCTATCAATTTCGAGTTCCTGATGAACTTCCTGGAAGTGATTGATGAACTCCTGTTCGATCTCTGCATGGTTTTCCACTCTTTCCCCTCCTGGATTTTGAATGAAAGAGATGGTATTGTGCATTCTTCTATGTATTTTTGTTCTGTGGAAGTATTTAGTGTTCCTTTCTCCTTCTTTCAGCCATCTAATCCTTGATTTTTGATTCTAAAGGATTTCTTCCTGCCTTCTTCTCTCCTCCAATTGATTGTGAATGTGCTTCTCTTGTTCCAAAGTCCCTTCCTTGTATCCCTCGGTAATTATTTGTTGCTGGAGTTCTCTCATTTATTTGATAAGATCTTGTTGATCCTGGAATATGTTGCCAAAAATCTCTTGATTCCATTGTTTGATTTGGGATTTCAGGAATTTGAGTTTCTATTGAAATTGGAACATTTTTGAACCTTCAAGCGTAGGGAAATTGTTCCAAGTGGATTTGATGAAGTCTTTGAAAGTGGGATGTGTGAGCCAAAAAGCTTCGAAAAGGAATGGACGCCTGATCGTATTTCCTAGTCTTTGCCATTGGAGAGCGACAGGCCAATGATCAGAGCCTACGTATGGAAGTATTGATGTTGAGATGTTGCCCCCAAGATGCACTGCATTGTCAGAGATGAGGCATCTGTCTAGTTTAGAAGAAATTTGATGTCTTCCAGCCCTGCGATTGCTCCAGGTGTGCATTTTGTTGCAGAATTGCAGATCAATTAGCAGATTATTTTGGATGAATTCTTTAAAGTGGCCATTTTCCAGGTACAGCTTAGCGCGTCCTCCCTTCTTTTCCTCCAACTTGGTGATCATATTGAAGTCGCCTCCAATGATCCACATTGGATGGATTCTATTGAAGTTAAGTGCTTGTATTGTATCTATAAGAGCAATTTTGTTACCTGCCTCCTATGGGAAGTAAACATTTGTGAGATGGCCATGGATTTTGGTGCCGATTATATGAAAATTAGCCTGTATGATGTGATGGGAAGCATGAAAGTCTGAAAGCGTTATAGCTTGTGTGTTCCAAGCAATAGTCAGTCCTCTAGAGGCACCCGAAGCATCCACCGCAACCGAATGACATCCTGACCATGCTATGGAGAGAATGTTTCCCAGAGTGTTGCTATTACATTTCGTTTCCTACAAAAAGAAAATTTGGGGCTGCTCCTGTTTTATCATGTTTTTTATCATCCTAAGTTTCCCTGGGCTGTTGAGCCCTCTTATGTTCCATGAGGTGAGCTTCATGGTTCACTATTGGTGGTGGACTTGTAATACTTAGACAGCTTAGAATATCTGCCTGAGTCTACCAGGATTTTCCCTATTGCAATATTTCTTTGTAGATCCATCTTTCTTCCTTGTTTTTTGGAGTCTTTAGGAAGGAAACTGCCATCCCATTGACTGTCTGGCTGTATGCCCAGTTGATGTTGCTAGTAAGCCCTGGAGATGATGACTTCTAGTGTATTGAGCTGATGCTCTTGAATCTTTTCGTAGTCTTTCCTTTTACAAGCTTGTTCAAGCTTGAAAATGTCAATTCCTCGCAAATCAATGCTTTATGGTTCTTAATCCATGTGTTGCATCTGACTGTTGTCTACAGAGGTAAGTGCTAGGGGTAGAAATTGATCAGGGATACTGTCAACATCCATCTCATTAAGTTTTCGATCAGGGTCCTTGCAGGTTACCTTAGGAGTTCTAAGATTCTCTTTTCAGTGCAAGGGGTTGGGAGAGGATCTAGAAGGCAGGTGGGAAGAGGACGAGATGATCTACAGAGGACTTGGCTAAGAGTTTGGAGGATTGTCTTCAGAGGATTTAGCAAGAACCTCAAATCTGTTGCTTGTGGAGGGAATGGAGGCAGTGTCCTGGTGGGGCTTTTTCCCCGTGGAAGGCTTTTTATGTGATCTCTTGCGATGGACAACCTTGGTGAAGCCATCTTGGGCCGATTTGTCTGACAGGTCAACAGCTTGGGGCTTGGCATTTAGAGGACAATCCAAGAAAAGATGCCCGTGGGCATGACATTTACGACAACGAAAGGGAACATGTTCAAAATCCAAAGGCTGGATCCATTCATAGTCATCATGGAAGAGACTTACCAAATCTGGGAGGGCTTTATCTAGGCACATGAAGACACAAATATGAGCATATGAGGTGTATTTGTGCAGCTTTGTTTCTTTAGCAATTTTTATAAACTCCCCCAGCCCCTTGCCTATGTCTCTGAGTGATTCTTCATCCCAATATTCCGATGGGAGCGAGTACATCCTGATCCATACTGGTGCCCAGCCGAGATCCTCCTTGTCAGGGTTAAATCTCTCTACCCAGGCCCTTAAGTATAGGCTAGTTGAGTTGAAGAAGTAGGGACCTTCATCCATGACCCTGTTCCGATCATTGATGCAGATGAATATTGCAGTGAAGAACCCTTTTGGTCCTAGCTATAGGGTGACATGTCCCTTGTGTTTCCATTTGGCAGAGATCATTCCTTGCAGAGCTTTTTCAGTCGGCCAGAATCCAATAAATTTTCCAATGAGTGCATGGTCCCTCATGTATTGTATATGTTCATTGATTCTATGGTTAGGGAGTTCTATTTTGGGTCTTTCAGCTGCTATGGGTTTGCATGTCACTGATGTAACTTTGGGCAGTTCCTGTTGCCATTACTTTTCTTCTTGTTCTTCACTGCATTTGTTTGACTGTTCAGTGGAGTCTTTTGTCGTTTCTTGCATAGGGGTATCTATATTATTCGAGTCTTCATGTTCTGGACCCGTTGGCTTTGTCGAGTTCTTCGATAGGGGATCCTTTATGATTGATGAGGAAGGCTTTGAAGCCCCCCTGAGGGAACACCATTGCCGAGCTGACAATGTCGGCAGTCTTCTGTTGCGATGAGGAGGGCGAATGGAGGGCGGCAGCAGAGAGGGTTTAGACTACGCCGCTGTAGGGACGTTCAGAAACCCTAGGTTGCAGAGCCATCTTCCATGATTTCCACTTAAACACATCTATATGCCAATGAAATATGGATTATAGCCAATGCATTACAAGATATGGTTGGATTCATTACTTATTTATCTAGGGTTTGTTCCTGGAGTATATCCTCTTCTTTTGACATTTCTTGTTCCTTTTCTTCCTCCTCTTCACAATCTATGTAGAATAATTTCTTCTCAGCACACTTATTCTCTTTAGTGTATTTGCTATCACAACTGTAACAAAGCCCTTTTGCTATTTTTTCTTCCAATTGTTGTGGTGTCAACCTTATATGTTGTGGAAGGCTAGGGGCAACAACACTTCCATATTTATAGTTGTGAGTGGTAGGCTTCTTGGTTGCCATAATTTTGCTTTCCATTTTTCTTGCTAACCTGAATGCCTTCTCTAATGAACTAGGTTCCCAAAGGTGAACATCATGTTGGATAATATCCTTTAAAGTCCCTATGAACACATCAATCCTATGCTCCTCTGGAATATTTTTTACCCTTATGTTCAATTTTTGGAACTCCTCAATGTGCTCCATTATTGAACCCTTTGGTTTGAGACTTATCAATTGGCTAAAAAAAGTGTTGCTTTTTGTATCCTCATAATGTGCTATCAATTCTTCTATAAAAATTGCCCAAGTGATAAATTTTTTACGAGAGCAAAGCCATTGATACCATACAAACTGATTTGGTTCCAAATATAAAGTTGTCATACGTACCTTTTGTGTTTTGCACATTATTGAGATCGAAAAATTGCTCCATCTGTAATATCCATGTTGCGGGATCCTTGCCATCAAACTTCCTCATATCGATTTTTGGAATATGGTGGGTCTTCGATCCAGCATTAGAGTCTATGGAATCATGATTAACATTTCTTTTGTTCTCGTCATGAGTTTCCTTTATTACCCTTTCACCATTAGTGACCATTTCTTATAGCAACTTATTCATATTTATCTTCAATTCTTCCATCTTATCGTCCATGCCATCCATTTTAGCATCCATGCCATTCATCTTAGCTTCCATGCCATCCATCTTAGCTTCTACGTTTTTCTTTAAACAATCCATCTTAGCTTCTACACCTTTCTTTAAATCATCCATCTTAGCTTCTACATCTTTCTTTAAACCATCCATCTTATATTATGTTACGTTTTGTGCAAGTGACACTTGTTGCACTTGGTCTTGTAATTTTGATATATCATGTTGCATTTCTTCCTCTTCTTCATGAGTCATGCTAGAGCTTTCAGGTTGCTTACTAGGTGTTTGCATTTTCTTTCCTCGAGACATCAATTACTGATAATAATGCTTTACTATGTCCTTTGAATTCCTTCAAACTAATTTTTCAAACCAAGCTTATGCAAAAAAATTTTAAAAACTACACACCTTTTTTTCACTTTGTAGGAGCTCAATATTGAATCTGATGTATCTCTGTAATTTCAGATCATCCAATTTTGAAACTATAACATATAGTAGCCCTCTGTGTCATCTTTCCAATGCCACCAGTCTGATCTAGATTGGATTCTCCAAGAAAGATTTATGCACAATCTCCCAAGATGACCTGATTATAGAACTTTCTAGAAGAGTGAACTTGTATGAAGTGCCACATGTCACTCTTTCAACCTTTCGCACTGAAAAATATATACAAGAAACTATAGTCTGTCCTCTTTCTGTACCTTCTTACAAAATTTCAATCCAATGCTCAGAGAGAAAGTTATGACGATTTTCCCCAGGTCACCTGTTTGGAATGTAATTCAAGAGTCTCCAAAAGACCAACTTCCTCAAATCATATCTCCGCAAATCTAGTGCGAAAAGATTTGAAATTCGGACCCGAGGTTTAGTGCGATTTCATCTCAAATGAGTTTTTTTTTCGCTTCTAAAACTTCGCAGAAAAAAGTTATAGTGAAAATGCCACGATGACCTATTTGGAGTAGTGAAACTCTAGAATCCAAAGCTCTAATACCAAATGTTATGAAACCAACTCACAAAAAGATAGAAAAGGGAGATCAATGCCTTAAAATTCAGCCTCTTCAAGGGGGAAACCTCCTTTACATTACACAAATGAACAATTCTTGGATGATTCAAGTGACAAAACCTCCTTTCTATATATAGGAGTCTAAGGAGTAAGAATATAACCTAGCCGACCTAACAATAATAATATAAAGCCACAAAAATAAAAATAGAGGGATTCTATGGGGCACAGTAATAAAAATATGGGGACAATAGGGGCACAACAATATTAATAAGGGATACAACTACAATAGTAATGTGGTAATCACTAGTATTATAGGGACCTAACAGGTTTCCAATTCCAAGAAAAAACTGTTCAAGCTTTATTTTCTCCTACACAAATTGGTAGCAATTAGGCACAATCTAGAAACAACATGACCAATCTAGTCTGACCAACCATTTGAGGGTGCAAGGGAATGCATTTATAGGGAAGGAGATGGAGTTAGGGATCCACAAAAGGGGAAGAAGATCCACATATTTAGGGGAAGATCCCTAAAGATAGTATCAGGGACTTAAAATGGGATAAATCAACCATATCCTTACACTACAATAACGAGCTCGCCATTCTTGAAGCTTCTAGTAAGAGAAGCTTCTGCTCCATTTTTGGAGAAACTGCCTGAAGATGACCAACATGGATTTTCCTATCCAAAGTTGTGCTGCTAGCACTAGTTACTAGTTAGACCAAAGGGTACTATCATGGGTTTTCCTCCTAGAATTAGTGTCGGGCTTGCAAATATGGTTTTTTGACAAGCTCTTCAAGAATTACTTCAAGGCATTTCTTATTCTTTACTTTAGCGATGCTCTGATAAATGTTTTTCATGGTCAATTCATTAATGTAAGGACTCTGGACACCACATATCTCCACAATGGTATGATATTGTCCACTTTGGGCCTAAGCCCTCATGGATTTGCTATTGGACTTACCCCCAAAAGGCCTCATACCAATGGAGATATTTGTGCATCCTTATATATCCATGATCCTCCCCACTTCTAGTCAATGTGGGACTTTGGTCGTATACCCAACAATCCTCCCCTCGAACAAAGGACCATTGAGCCTCCCCTCAAACGATTATCCATCCATCCACTCTCTACCAACCAAGATTCTTCACTCCAATGCTTTGGAAGCACAGGCCTTACATGGAGCACCACCTGCCTCGAGAGCTTGCTCTATCACAGGTCAACTCCTCTTCACGGTGTTGGGACCAGGACACGTCCATCAAGAATCCGTAGCACACTGTCTGTCTAACCAAGCTCATCCATAGATCCCATCGTGATATTACCGGGGCCCACCACCTTCGTTCGACATTCCAAGGATTCATCCACTTGGCTAACTTCAGGGCATGGCTTTGATACCACTTGTAAGGACTCTGGAAACCACTATCTCCACAATGGTATGATATTTTCCACTTTGGGCGTAAGCCCTCATGGATTTACTTTTGGACTTACTCCCAAAAGGCCTCATACCAATGGAGATATTTGTCCATCCTTATATATCCATGATCCTCCCCACTTCTAGTCAATGTGGGACTTTGGTCGTATACCCAACAATTAACAGCTTTTGTCACTTTACAACATCTTGGGAAAAGTTCAATAACTCAGGGTATGATACAAGGAGTGTGACAAATTACTATATAACAGATGTCCCCTAAAGAATGAATTTAGAATAGGAAGTGATGGTTGAAGTGCTTTACAAGTCAAGGCAAGGAATTTGGAGAACTACCATAATGAGACTGTTGTGCTATACAACAACCCTCCCCCATTTCAAAATTTTTATCTAAAAACTTTCACAAGAAATGGCTCCCCTTTTTAGAACTTTGATAAAATCAATAAAACTTTTAAAAAATCAATAGTTGTGATAAGTCTTTTGCTTTTAGGTTAAGTTCAATTACAATCGTAACTTTGCAAAATCTATACAAACACATGAAAATCCTTATGAAAAGGTCCGATTCGATTTAAATATTGAACAAGACCTTCTCATAAAACAAATATAAATGAATGTGTCACATCCTTGGTTTAAAAGATAAACTTACGGTTTCCATTGGCAATTTCTAATGTGATAATGCCATCGGAAAGCACATATCACAACTTATCAAAGAATCATTCCAAAGGGCCATTTAAATCTCCCGATGTGATAAGCCGATTGCAATCGACCATCGCTGAAAGCACAAAACGCATAATGAACTCCCATTTGGAATCCGTCGATGTGATTTATCACAATCAAAACTTTACAAAGGAAATAGTTAAGCATAAAGGTTATACCTCCCAATCTGAGAAATGTGATTAATCGCTTATCGCTGATTGGGAAGTTACGATATTTATTTAAAAGAATCGTTATGAAGATTTGTGATGCAACATATCTTTATGGAATTTAAGTGTCACGTTGTTAGCTATGGAAAATCATTAATTAAGTAGTTATGGTTGAATCCTTCAAGGATTTCATCTCTGGTAGCATAATATATCAAATCCATAACACTAATTGCGCTTAAATGTCATTAATATTGTATATTGTGTATTAGCTTTGAGAAAATATTTTTGTTGTTATGTTCTTCTATTTCGTTGTGCAGAGCAAGTCTGAATTTATGAATCCAGCAAAAATGACAAAGAAATCAAAGAAACCAAAGGCTCCCGTCATAACCAAAGAGGAACCATTAAAAAAGGTCTTGATAGCTGATACTACCTGCCTCGGTCTAGGCATGGCTTCATGGGAAATCATATATAATTTACTGGAAGTCGAGGATCCAGAAGAGATTGAAGAAGAAAATGGAATAGCGGATTCCACTAACAAGTCAGAGAGTACTCTTAAGGATTTGGCCAGCTCTTATCTTCACAGAATAGTAGCCCGCACTAAAATATTACCCTACAATGACTTGGTCAAATGGATAATTGAGAGTATCATCATAACAGACAGGGCATTCTTTACAACTGATGGAAGGATGTTCGGGTCATTCAGGGTGGAAGATATCAAAAATATGTACCATTTTCCTAAACCACAGAAGTAGTACAACAAGGCATTTTTAGAATCCTTCACCAAGGAAAATGACATGGAGTCTGACCCTAGTAGGCAGTGGAGGCATTACCCAAACAAAGACAAGCATGAATCACGAGGTATGTACTCCGTAGACTCCTTAGCATCTCCTTACTATTATGATGGTGCTATGATATGTAGACTCTTTGGAGTCCATTATTCAGCTAAGTTTTCTATAGAAATGGTGCCTTTAATGGAAGCAGCAATTAACTCTTCTATCATGGATTGCGCAACCATTTTATCTGATAAAATGGCCAACCAAATCCTTGATTATAGAAGAAACAGGTTTGTGACTACCCGGGTTACATCGTCGTTTTATATGAGTGCCTACATTTTGGACACCATCTATTTCAATTTTGATTACCCCATTTTAGGCTAGAAATGGACTCCATAAGACTCGAACCCCATTCATTTATGTCATAAGCAATTGTGGAAAGCCCATTATAAAAATCATCTTTATAGAATCTGTCATGGTTTTGTCTTGCCTATTCATTATGCTATATTCAAAAAACCTGCTCCTCGGTTGTCCAATGAAGCTAGTGTAGACCTAACATCAATTGGTAGTTGGTTTAGTAAAGATAATTTCACCTAGATTAGACTTTTTGGCAGCACTACTGATCCACATGTTCTCCCCTTATACATTCCTGATAAACTATTTGTGAGAGAAATAGCTTATCAGATAACAAAAGCAAGGATGTCAAAGAACCTAAAGGAGTCCAAAATAAAAATGTGGCCTTCATTCCCCCTCCAATGTGGTAATTTCACATTGCATGACTTCAAACATGCAGAGAAGGAAGTTGGAAAATTAATATGTTAAAGTTAGCAATCATCCCAAAGAGGCAGTATGACTCAAAATTAGTCACCTACAATTTCACCTCTTATGTCAAACTTGCCAAGTTTGAACATGAGAAGGATGATTATGATGATTTGTTCACTTTAGCTAAGTTATTTTCTCAAGTGAAACATTTAGCAAAAATCAGATTGGGAGCAGAGGGATTAGAGGAATTTTTTAAGTTCAAGACATAAAGGTTGCAAACACTACCTCTAGACTTGTTAAATACTACCTCTATGGTGCAACTGGAAGGCCACTATGAAGAAAAAAATATTGAAAATACTCCTAAAAAGGAAAAGAGCTCTGAAAGGGAGAAGACAAAGGAAGGAACTAGTGAGATCCTTGATACTGATATAAATATTGATCCTGCTTTAAAAAAGGAATGGGAGCAATTCAATCTAATCATCAAGAACCCGAACGACTCCCAAAAGCTCACTACACCAAAATCACTTGCAAAATAAAAGCTTGAGGTTATTAATGTTCCAATTGAAGGGAAAAGTGACCTACCTAAGATTCATCAGGATATAGAAATCATTCCCGAAAATCCTACAGAGGAGATTGTACTAAAAATAGAAGTAATACCACCCCTAGATGTATTCTATAGTCTAAAGCACAAGGTTATGGTTAAAAGATAGAGGAAAAAGAGGAAAATTGATCAAGAACATCTTCTAACTCCTCAATCCGAAATGATGTATATGGGACGGAAGACAGAAGTCAATCCTTCTGAGGATTTAACTAAATTATCTGAGTATGCAGGGGCTTATACAACAGCAACAATAGATAAAGCCTCAAAGATCAACCAGCTAATCAAGGAAAAGAATCAAAGGATGACTCATCTTGAAGTGCAATCAGCTGAAGAACAACAAAGGATTAGTCAGCTTGAACAACAGCTAGCAGAGCAAAGATAGCAAAATGAACAACTAAAAGAGTTGTTGAAACTGGAGACATAGAAGAGTGATAATCAAATTCTCCAGGAAAAATAGAAGTTTTCTCAAGAACTAAGCAGGCCTTAGATGACAATTGAGTAGGAAAAGAAGGACCAGGAAGATCAAATTTCAAAAATGCAATTACAGGTAGAAAAGTACAGGGGTTATCCATAGGTTACTGAATTCAGAAAAGAAGCCTTGGAAATAACCAATGCCTTGTACTGGTAGTTGAACATCCTTTGCCATAATATATCATTGGCTGACCCATTGTGCAATATCTCTGCATCACTGATTGAGAAGGTAGTTGACACCAGACTAGAATTGGAAAAAGCAGATAAAAGGATACCAAATTTTCTTTCTTCACAAGATTTCGAAGAAGGATGGGTTGCCAATTAGCCAAAAATACAAGCATTGCACAAGGAAATCATGTTTTTAATGGGAGTCCCAGCTAATGAAAGTAGAAAGAGAAATCTCTAGATCCAGAGCTATAATGAAAGGTGTAATCAAATTAGTAAATAACAGTTTACATATGTCTAATCTAATCTCTGATTTATCTCCAGGTAAACTCCCGAAAGCAAAGGCACTGGAACATCATTGGAGACAGGAGCTGGCAACAGAGAAAAACAGATCGAAGAAGTGAAAAGCTTGACATGGGATACATTCTAGTTTTTTCTAGTCAAGCCACATAGCCAGCAGATGGCCATGAAATGCCTCTCTGATGCAGTTAGCTGCATGATTCCCTAACTCTTCGATGCCACCTACACAGCCCAGCTACATTCCAGGATGAGTCAACCTCTTGAAATCTAGCCAATGCTCGTAATTTGTCAGCTACAAGCACAAGAAAGGAAGCAGATTCAATGAATTAATTCAATCGCTATCGCATTGCTATTTTTATAGCAAATCCCAAATTTTCATGTCTATAGTTTGAACAACGCATAGCGATTTTCGTTGATAGTTTGTTTTTATTTTTATTATTTCAAACCCTTTCATGTATTTAGAAACCGTCCTCAATTTGTATAAGATTTGACTTAAGAAGTTGCACTTCTCTACTTCTAAATCTTTTTTTATCAATAGTGGATCAAAGATTCTACATTTTTGTGAAAGAAACTTTTTCAAGACTTGCATTTTTTCATCTTCTGGAGGTTTTCTCAAATAGGAAAGTGGAATCGAAGTGTTGTTTACATCGAAAGGATTCAAATCTATGTGGTAGTTCCATCACTGTTTTTGTCTTATTTCTTTATGTGAATGAACATTTCTTAAAAAGTTGCTATTGTTGATATATATGTATGTTTTTCAGACAATTCTTTAGCATATCATTTCTGAAAGTTTTAGAATTGCTATCATTTGAATATATATGTCAGTGATATATATTGTGATGAATGTGATAATATTTTTATAATTACTTTGTTTAATTTCTTAAACAAAGTAATCATCATATGAATACATATTTCTATTTATGAATAAGCCATCTTTATGATTATTTGTCTATTAGAAATAATCAGAAATCACATTGTTAGCAGGATACCCGAGTTATATAGTTATATTTGTATATTTTTGAATTATAGGATAAAACACTTATCACCTTCGTTACACCTTATAAAACAATCACCCATCAGCTCATACATCACTAGGAAACTGGTCCCATTATATCCAGTCAGAGCCACCATACCAAACGGAAAAGGAGCTACAGTAAGGTCCAGACTGAGTGGTTTCCCCTGATGTTGATGCAATGATTTTATAGGCATTAACATTTTTGGCACTAGAAGAAGGGCATGAACTATGAATGGTGAGAAAATTCAAATCCATAGCCCATTCTGGGATTAAATCTCGCTCACCATCTCCTCCAACTTCTCCCTCACATTCTAAATCTCCCATTTTCAAGCGAGAAGTTGAAAAGGCAACACCCACTGCTGAAAACTTGAACATATCAGACAATTCTTCCCTTGAACCCCCTGAAGTTCAGTCTTTAATTCATAAACTTCAAGGGTTTTCAATATCTCAAAAACAGTCTGTGTTATCCCAAGGAAATTTGACTTCGCAATATATCCCTTCTCAGCCTCTTATAAGATTGCAGAGTGAAAAGCTTGGTGTCCCACCAATAGAATTGCCTCTGCCAAGTCAAAAAAGAGCCAGGAAGACATTGTTAGATTCTGATAGTGAGGGTCTTTCCTCATCATCATCCATTTCATCCAATCCATTGCAAAGTCAACCATCCATTCCGCAACTACATATCATAGTCCAAAAGGGTATAGGTACTACGACATCCTCTACCCAACCACTTTTAACTACATCCTCACTTTCTTCTGTTGTTAGTGCAACAATGGCACATAATCAACAACAACCGAGCCCATGGACAGATCCAGGGGTAGTCGCAATGCTTGCACCCTTGAGTCAATTACCTGTTAGAAATAATACTGGGAGGGGGGTGAATCAGTATTATCAAACTCTTATGAATTTATACAAATATTTTCAGACCTGACAATTGAAACTTTCATATACCTTCCAAACTTATAATTTAATTTATTCTTCAGATGTTTGTCATTAATCTGTATGTGAGAACTATAGAATAATGAGCAGGAACACAAAATAGGCAGTCACACCAAGGAACACAAGATGTAAGGTGGAAACCCAATGTGGGTGAAAACCACCTGCTACAATATGTCTCTATCTTCTTTCAATTAGAACCTTCTATTTACAATGATTTTGTACTTGTGCAGTCCTTTGCCAGTACGCAGGCGGCAACCTGCAGAGAGCTACAACCCTTTCTCATTTTCCATCTTCTCCTGGAAGGGAGCTACAACCCCCTTAGCTCTTGTACTAGCTAACATACTAGTACATAGGTTCTGACCTACAGAAGGCTACTACCTTCTCTTTCTTCCAGGGACCATGTTTCATAAATTTTCAAACTGGATCTAAAACATCAAGTACATGTGCATCACCCAACATCCTTTTAAACAAATAACTTCTTAGAATGTAGTAACCAGAAAATAACACCAATAACTAGACACCAATTTAAACCTAGATCTTTGCAGAAATAGATAAAATACAGCGAAAATATATTTAAGGAAAGGTCTGCAACTTCACCGAAGGAAACTTGTGGATATCTACACTTATTCCGTGATGAGTCTGTGCAACTCCACACCTGCACTGTCTACTATTCAGCACACCTCTGCACATGCTCCGCCAATTCAAGTGCGCACCTCCACACCTACTTCTTCTCTGGTTCTGCACACCTTCGCAACTGCTTCTTCTCTAGTGCTGTGCACCTCCACACTGCGCCTTTTCTGCTCTTGCACACCTCCATATTTTAGACAATTTATCAGTTCTCAAACATACCCCACACTGTCGAAATCACAGATTTGTTCATGCGTCAAAGGGATCCCAACGCTTCAGTAGATCTGACTTATAATGCTCTAGCTTCTCCTTGATTCAGATTCAACTATGTCTCACCAACCGATTATCAGAAATTTAGATCTTGCTCTTCTTCAGATTTTCAACCTATGTATTTTTCCAACTGATCTCCTTTCCCTTTTATAATCAAGACCTTACTCAAACCATGGATCAAAACCATTGAGAAACAATACTAGGGATCCAAAACCTGGGTTCAATATTTTAGATGCCAAAACAACGGACCAAAACCATAGGATCAAAAACGTCGGACTAAATACCATGGACCAAACATAAGATGCACATTTTTCTCTACATGAAAGTTCATGCATTTTAGGTTCTCACCTTTTGTGCGGGAGACCTGCAAACATATCCACACCTTTTCAATGGTTCTCCTATGCTACCTGCCGATGACTGCATCTTTTGATCTGTGCACCTGCAGAACCAGAAAATAACTTTGTTTCACTATAATTTATCATCTAATATGAGTGGTTTTCCATCAAGTACAACATATGTATCATAATGCCAACATTACTAGCCCATCCTAAAAAGTGGTTACCAAAGTTTAATCCTGATATCGGCATACTAGTAGAAGAAAATATAAACAATTTTATGTTTTCAATGAACTTAAATGGGGTGACAGAAGAAGACGTTCTTGTTAAGCTTTTCCCATACACCTTACCAGGAGCAGTTGGATCATGATATTTTTCATTACCACTAGGATCCATTAGTAGTTGGAATGCTTTCCAAGAGTAGTTTTTCACTAAGTTGAGAGATGATAGGCCCACAACAACATTAATGAATGATCTCTCCAATCTCAAAAATGGTTCAAAAGAACCCATTAAATATTTCAACTCGCGATTTAATTAGCTCTTAAATAAAATTCTTGCTACGTATAAGCCCAATGAAGAAGCATATTCTACTTTACCTTTGAATATAGCCATCTTCATTGATAGGGCTGCAAAGCCCACTTTAGCAGAGAATATGAAAGAAGTGATCGTCATTGAAAAACGTATTATTGCTTTAGAAAAGAAAACCACTCTTGAAGAAAGAAAGTCCAAAAAAGTTACTTTTAAAGATTATTCGAAAAAGAAAGCAGCTAAGGACCCGTACGATATGGAGGGTTTGCAAAAAGTTCTAAAGACTATATCCAGTGAAATGGTAGAGATAAAGAAACAGGTAGCTGAAACCTCCACTAAAAAACCATTTAGGAGCTTCAAAAGAGCTGAATCATAACCACCTAATGCCATATCTAATGCAGAATCAAATCCAGATGACAATGAGGATGAAGACATAGTTTTGTCATCAGAGGAAACATAAGAAAATGAGATAGTTGAATGTCATGGTATGTGGGACTTCATTTTTCCTAAATTTGATACTAAAAATGAACAAGAAGCTCTCCCAGTAAATACCAGAAGTAAAATCACTGCAGAGCCTATTCAAACAACTCAAAAGAAGAAAAATACAAGTCCTACTACTAAAGATAAGGCTCCCATGAAGAAAACTCCATTTTTTCCTACCCAAAATCAGCCACCATCTTCTAATCCACACTCATCATCTAAGACATTGGTAGTCTCTGACCCTATGGATTACAACATTATTGAAGACATGAAGAAGACTAGAGTGAATATTTCTTTATTTGAGCTTAGAAAGCTCAAACATCAACAAAAATTGTTGCTTAAAGAGTTAAATGCAGTACCTTCTTATCCTCTTCCAAATGTTGTATTATCCAAAGCAACTAAAGGATCAGGTAAGCCACCATCAGATAAAGTAGATGCTACTATTGTTGTTTTGATCGGAGGTAGATCTAATTCTCATACTCTTTCTTTTCTCTTGAGCTATGAGATCTACAATTGAAATTTGCACAACTGCTTAATAGATTCAGGGGCTTCATCAAACATAATGCCAGCCTCGGTTTGCTGAAAATTAAACATTGAGCTCCAAAAATTTGCAATACATATTTTTCAGTTAGATCGAACTGAGATTCAAGTCTTAGGAGAGATTTATTCAATCACCATTAGGTTATCAACTGATCCTAGAATGGTCCAGAGAATTGATATATTGATGACTGACATCCCTGAGTTTTATGCTTTAATTTTAAGTAGGGATTGGTCTGAGAAACTCAATGGTTACATTTCTACTGATTGGTCTCATATGTGGCTTCCCTATAAAGGGAAACCAAATCAAATCAAAATCGATCGAGAGAAACACATGACCCATACTGTAATGGAGTTTGAGCAGGAAAACCAACCTATAGCATTCAATAATAACATTCTCAGAAATTACTCACCTGAATCATTCTTTGGTAATTTTAATGCTCAATCATCACCTTTTTTGTTATTCATTTCACATCAAAGATAGAAAATTTCTCTCATATGGATACCTGAAGGTGTGTTACTATTGTTGAAGAAATTGTAAATAAACCTGTAGATAAGCCTGTATTTTGGTCTTTATATTTTGATGGATCAAAATCCATTGACGATGCAGGAGTAGGATGTATTTTAGTTAGTCCTAAAGGGGAAAAAACTATGCTATCATGCAAACTATAATTTGAGTGTACAAATAATACTGCGGAATATGAGGCATTGATTCAAGGGCTCTATAAAGAAATAGGCATGAAGATTCAATATCTAAAAGTATTTGGTGATTCTGACAATGTCATCAAACAGGTAAGGAACACTATCCATTTCCTTTCAGGACATCTCAAGCATTATCAGTCCCTAGTTCAATACCTCATATCTCATTCTATAGAATCTAATATTTCTCCTATCCCTAGATCTCATAATGCAGTAGCTGATTTATTAGCTAACGTTGCTTCTAAGCTCCTGCCACTAAAGGATTACAATCCTACTAGGTTTTCAATTGAATTAATTTTTAGATCGTCTATTTTGGACAATGTCACCAATTGGTGGGTATTTGATCATGATGAAGACATTTTAAATTTCTTAACTTCTGAAAAATCTTATGATGACCAGATTATTGAATGAAATGATCATGATTTTCAAATAAAAAAAAATATTAAATGAGAATTCTATACCTAAGTCTATGGTCAAACTTGAACATCTCTATGATATCAAATATAGGTTCAAAAACGTCACTAATTCAAAACTTCAAAGTTCTACTTTGAAGTTTGAATTAGTAAATCTTGGCACTGAGTCCAAACCACAAAATGTTAATCTAGGACTAGGGCTCACTTTAGAAGAAAGATTTACTTTTATCAGATTGTTAAAAAAATAAAAAAATAAAAAAAAATCTTGGAATTATGATGATCTAAGAATGTATGATACTTCTATCATACAACACACAATTCCAATTATTTTTTAGGAGAAACCTATACAACAAAAATTGAGGAAAATTCACCCAAATCTGGAGAGTCAGATCAAAGAAGAGTTGAATAAACTCTTGAAAGCTAAGATAATTTTCCCAGTTAGACATTCTAAATGGGTTTCAAACTTGGCACCTGTTAGGAAGAAGAATGGTGATATTATAATTTGCATTGATTTCAGGAATCTCAATAAGGCATGCCAAAAAGATAATTACCCATTACCAACAATGGAGCAGACACTTCAGTCAGTAGCTAGTTCAAAGTTGATGTATTTTCTGGATGGTTTTTCTTGATATAACCAAATACTAGTACATCCAGATGATAGACTAAAAACTACATTCAGAACCAAATGGGGAACATGTGCCTATCATAAAATTCCTTCTGGTTTGATTAATGTTGGAGTTACTTTCCAAAGAGAAATGGATATAGCATTCAAGGGTTTGATTAACAGGTCATTTGTTGTCTACGTAGATGACATAACTGTCTTTTTCAAGAAAAGAGAAAATCATCTACATGATTTGAAACAAATCTTTGAATGATGTAAAAGGTATGGAATTTCTTTAAATCCCAAGAAATCATTCTTCGCTCTTGATGAAGGTAAACTCTTAGGATTTATTGTATCTGAAAATGGCATTTACATTGATCTAGATAGAATCAAAGAGATTTCTGATATTCCTCTGCCACACAATAAAAAATCAATGTAATCATTTTTAGGACAGATAAATTTTGTAAAAAGAATTGTTTCTTGTTTTACCTTTATAGACCATGATTAAGAAAAATTCAGTTTTCAAATGTGGACATAACAAAAAAGAATCCTTTTATTCAATCAAACAGGCAATCATTAATGCTCCTACTTTTTTGTACACTTTAGCTACTGAAACATCTTATGCAGTTGTGTTAACTCAAATCAATGATTAGCAAATAGAAGCACCCATCTCCTTCTTCAGTTCTAATTTACAAGGTGTTGAACTTAACTATTCTGAAGTAGAAAAACAAGCTTTCGCTATGTTTAAATCTATCAAACACTTTAGGCCATTCCTCCTAAAAACACATACAAAAGTAATAGCCCCATTCTCTGTAGTGAGAAAATTGCTAGTCCAAAGGGAAGTAGGAGAGAAGAGAGCCAACTGGGTTACATCATTACAAGAGTATGATATAGATATTAAACCAGTGAAAATTGTAATAGGACAAGGTTTTTGGAGTTTATTAGCAGGAGCTTCTAACATTACAAAACATGAAGATTCAAATAATGCTCTTCAAGTAAACGAGATAAGTATCATGAATTATGAATCTCAATATGCAGATTTGGTCTTTTATTTGAAAAATGGATATGCTCCTCCTAGTTTCAATTACAAAAACAAATGCACCTTAAGGTTAAAAGAAAAACACTTTGAAATCATTGATGATGTGTTATTTAGAAGGAATTATGATTCAATTTTGTTGAGATGCCTTGAAAAAACTGAAGCACATAAGGTTTTGTAGGAATTACATGATGGTCCAGCAAGTGGACATTTTGGAGGTCATATGACATCACACAAGATAATACATGCTGGATATTATTGGCCCACTTTGTTTAAAGACACCAACGAATATGTAAGGAAAAGAAAGATATGCCTAACTGCTAGTGGGAGACAAAGGAAACCAGCCTTTCCTTTACAGCCAATGAACACTGAGCAACCATTTGAACAATGGGGGCTAGATATCATAGGAGAGATTGTTCCACATTCTTCCAAGCAACACAAATACATCTTGACAGCCACAGATTACTTCATGAAATGGGTAGAAGAAATTCCTTTGAAGCTAGCCAGTTCTGATGCAATCATTGAGTTCATTGATCAATTCATCATTACCAGGTTTGGTGTACATAATGCTCTTATTTTTTATAATGCATCTTATTTTTCTGGAAGTACCATACTTGAATTTGCTCTTAAGAGAGGATTTAAATTAAATTATTCTGCAAACTACTACCCTCAAGGTAATGGTTTAGCAAAATCAACTAATAAGAATCTCATTAAGATTATTAAAAGAATTGTTGATCAGAATCAAAAGAATTGGCATATGTCTTTGATATTTCCATTATGGGCAAATCGCATAACTCGGAAGGCCTCAATAGATACTTCTCCATTCAACTTAGTGTATGGGAAAGAAGTTGTAATACCAACAAACATAGCACTCCCATCTCTAGCCCTAGTACAATTTATTGAAGAAAACCCCTCGTCCTCTATTCAATTAAGATATGATCAAATCCTTAAATTAGAGAAGGAAAGGGAAAAATCCAAAATCACCCATGCAAAACATCAACAAGTCATTAAATCTTCTTTTGATGCAAATTCTACCGGTCCAAAATTTTTACAAATTGGTGATCTTGTTTTGAAATGGGACAAAGCACACGAAGACAAAGGAAGAAATACAAAATTTCAATAGATGTGGCTTGGATCGTTTCAAATCATTCAGAAGATAGGCTCATCAACGTTCATACTACAAGAGCTATCTAGAAAGAGACATTCTCTTCCTGTCAATGGGCTTATCTTGAAAAAATTCTTTACTTAAGGAGCTAACCCCTTCTTACCTATAAATATTCATTATGCAAGTTTGTTTATTTTAAATTTTTGTAGATAATAAGTTTGTAAATAGTATTCCATTGATCTTTTACTATTGGTAAGTTCTTTAAGAAAATATTGTAAATATTTACTTTCAATAGATGGAAACCTTTAAGGAAAAGACTACAGTTTTAGAAAGATAGATAAAATATAAAACTCTGAGAACCTCTTTTAGATTTGTAAAATCTTCACAAGCCTTGAAAACGTTGTAAATCATTCCAAGTTTTAAAGAGACAAGAGAGGTTATTTGTAAGAAGTAAAGACTTTTCTATACTTAACATCTACAACTCTAAAATTGTCATCCATAAACTCTTAAGGAGAAATTCATTCACCCCATCCACTGAATTCATGATTTTTCAAAGTGGAATTCTAAAATATGTCTAATATAAAAGATAAGGGGTCTCATCATGAGCCTTCTTACCATGATCATAGGGAACAAATTAAACTAACATTACCAATACTACATATCAAAACAGGGTAATGGCTTATAATCATAAGACAAGGGGTCTCATCACGAGTCAGTGTTTTTAGTTCAATTACAACCAATGAATGGCATTGTCAATAGCTGGCCACCAAAACAGGATAATGCCTTTTTATCCTTTAAAAATTGAAAGAATAAAAATCATAAAAGAGAAAAAAATACATGTCATATATTTTTTAATTTATCTTTCAAAAGTTATACTCCTAGATGGATGGGACAATGAATGATTAGTGGTTAAAAGGTAACCTTTTCGAGACTATAAATGTTTGCTCGCAGTAGAGGCAATACCTGTGACAACAGAGTAAACTCAAAAGCTAAGTTGGAGAAGCTCCCTGCTTTATCTATATCAACCAATCAATGCTTGAAGAAGCCCAAAATGTTTTTTCTTTTAATATTGGAAAAGAAATTACAAAAATTTGTTATTGTATTCAGAGTTAATTTTTATTTAACTATTCTTAGATGGTTTTCTTTATCCTCAGTGGTTTCCAAATTAAAAAAGTTATAGATATTGCATTATTTTCTCAGAGATAATTATTTCTCCCAGTGAATCACCAATTGTTGTGCTATACAACAACCCTTCCCATTTCAAAATCTTTATCTAGAAAATTTAACAAGAAATGGGTCCACTTTTAAGAACTTATATAAAATCAATAAAACTTTTAAAAAATCAATAGTTGTGATAAGTCTTTTTCTTTTAGGTTAAGTTCAATAACAATCGCAACTTTGTAAAATCTATACAAACACATGAAAATCCTTATGAAAAGGTCCGATCCGCTTTAAATATTAAACAAGACCTTCTCATAAAACAAATATAAATGAATGTGTCGCATCCTTGGTTTAAAATATAGACTTAAGGTTTCCATTGGCAATCGTCAATGTGATAACACCATCAGAAAGTGCATATGGCAACTTATCAAAGAATCATTCCAAGGTGCCA
Source organism: Pinus taeda (assembly GCA_000404065.3). Classification (NCBI taxonomy): domain Eukaryota; kingdom Viridiplantae; phylum Streptophyta; class Pinopsida; order Pinales; family Pinaceae; genus Pinus; species Pinus taeda. Next base: position 63,660 of record APFE030538359.1, on the reverse strand, counting down.
TATAAATCTCCTGATGTGATAAGCCGATCGCAATAGGCCATCGCTAAAAGCACAAAATGCATAGTAAAAGCCCATTTAGAATCTGTCAATCTAATTTATCGCAATCAAAACTTTACAAAGGAAACAATTGAGCATAACGGTTATACCTCCAGATCTGCGATATGCGATTAATCGCTTATTGCTGATCAGGAAGTTACAATATTTTTTTAAAAATAATTGTTATCAAGATTTGTGATGTGACATATCTTTGTGGAATTTAAGTGTCACATTGTTAGTTACGGAAAATGATTAATTAAGTAGTTATGGTTGAATCCTTCAAGGATTTCATCTGTGGTAGCGTAATATATCAAATCCATAACACTCATTGAGATTAAATGTCATTAATCTTGTATATTGTGTATTAGCTTTGAGAAAATATTTCTTCTGTTATGTTCTTATGTTTCGTTGTGTAGAGCAAGTATGAATTTATGAATCTAGTGCAAATGACGAAGAAATCAAAGAAACCAAAGGCTTCCATCATAACCAAAGAGGAACTAGTAAAAAAGTTCATGATAGCTAATACTACCTACCTAGGTCTGGGCAAGGCTTCTAATGTACTGGAAGCCAAGGATCCAGAGGAGATTGAAGAAGAAAAGGGAACAATGGATTCCACTAACAATTCAGAGAGTACTCTCAAGGATATGGCTAGCTCTTATCTTCACAGAATAGCAGCATGCGCTAAAATATTACCCTGCAATGACTTGGCTGAATGGATAATTGAGAGTATCAGCATAAAAGACAAAGCATTCTTTATAGTTGACGGAAGGATGTTCGGGTCATTCAAGGCAGAAGATATCAAAAGGATGTACCATTTTCCTGAACCACAAAAGCAGTACAACAAGGCATTTTTGGAATCCTTCACCAAGGAAAACAACATGGAGTCTGACCCTATCACGCAGTTGAGGCATTACCGAAACAACCACAAGCATGAATCATCGGGTATGTACTCCGTAGAATCCTTAGCATCTCCTTACTGTTATGTTGGTGCTATGATATGCAAACTCCTTGGAGTCCATGATTCAGCTAAGTTTTCTATATAAATGGTTCCTTTAACATAAGCGGCAGCCAACTCTTATATCATGGATTGGGAAACCATTTTATCTGATAAAATGGCCAACCAAATCCTTGATTATAGAAGAAACAGGTTTGTGACTACCCAGGTAATACCCTCGTTTTATATGAGTGCCTACATTTTGGACACCATCTGTTTCAATTCTGATTACCCCATTTTAGGATGGAAATGTACTCCACAAGACCCGAACCCCATTCATATCTATCATAAGGAATTGTGGAAAGCCCATTATAAAAATCATCTTTATTGAATCTGTCATGGTTTCGTCTTGCCTGTTCATTATGCTATATTCAACAAACCCACTCCTCGGTTGTCCGATGAAGCCAGTGTAGACCTAACATCAATTTGTAGTTGGTTCGGTGAAGAGAAGTTCACCTACATCAAACCTTTTGGTAGCACTACTAATCCACATGTTCTCCCCTTATACATTCCTGATAAACTATTTGCCATAGAAATAGCTTATTAGATAACAGAAGTAGGGATGTCAAGGAACCTAAAGGAGTCGAAAAAAAAATGTGGCATTTATTCCCCCTCCGATGTGGTGCTTTCACACTACATGACTTCAAACATGTAGAGAAGGAAGATAAGAAAATTAAAATGTTAAAGTTAGCAATCATCCCAAAGAGGCAGTATGATCCAAAAGCAGCCGCCTACAATTTCACCTCTCATGTCAAACTTGCCAAGTTTGAACATGAGAAGGATGATTATGATGATTTGTTCACTTCAGCTGAGTTATTTTCTCAAGTGAAACATCTATCAAAAATCAGATTGGGATCAAAGGAATTAGAGGAATTTTTGAATTTCAGGACACAGAGGTTGCAAACAATACCTCTAGACTTGTTAAATACTACCTCTATGGTGCAATTAGAAGGCCACTATGAAGAAAAAACTATTGAAAAGACTCCTAAAAAGGAAAAGAGCCCTAAAAAGGAGTAGAAAAAGGAAGGAACTAGTGAGATCCTTGATACTAATATAAATATTGATCCTGCTTTAATCAAGGAATGGGAGCACTTCGATCTAATCATCAAGAACCCAAACAACTCCCAAAAGCTCACTACACCAAAATCACCTGCAGCACAAAAGCTTTAGGTTATTAGTGTTCCAAATGAAGGGACAAGCAGCCTACCCAAGATTTAGCAAGATATAGAAATCATTCCTGAAAATCCTACAGAGGATATTGTATTAAAAACAAAATAAATACCACCCCTAGATGTATTCTATAGTTCGAAGCACAGGGATGTAGTTAAAAGACAGATGAAAAATAGAAAAATTGATCAAGGACCTCTTCTAACCCCTCAAGCCAAAATGATGAATGTGGTATGGAAGGCAGAATTCAATCCTTCTGAGGATTTAACTAAATTATCTCAGTATGCAGGGGCTTATACAACAACAACAATAGACAAAGCCTTGGAGATCAGCTAGCTAATCAGGTAAAAGGATCAAAGGATGACTCAACTTGAAGTGAAATAGGCTAAAGAATAGCAAATAATTAGTCAGCTTGAATAGCAGCTAGCAGAGCAGAGATAACAAAATGAGTGACTAAAAGAGCAATTGAAACTGGAAAAATAGAAGAGTGATAATCAGATTCTCCAGGAATAACAGAAGTTTTCTCAAGAACTAAGCAGGCTTCAAATGACAATTGAGCAAGAAAATAAGGACAAGGAAAATCAAATTGCACAAATGAAATTACAAATAGAAAAGTATAGGGGTTAGCCACAGGTTACTGAATTCATAAAAGAAGCCTTGGAAATAACCAAAGCCTTGTCCTGGCAGTTGAACATCCTTTGCCATAATATATCACTGGTTGTCCCATTCTGCAATATCTCTGCATCACTGATTGAGAAGGCAGTTGACACCAGACTGGAATTGGAAAAAGCAGATGAAAGGATAACAAATTTTCTTTCTTAGCTATATTCCAAAGAAGGAAGGGCTGCCAATTTGCCAAAAATACAAGAATCGGACAAGGAAATCCTATTTTTGGAAAGGGAGTCCGAACTAATGAAAGTAGAAAGAGAAGTTTCTAGAGTCAGAGCTATAATGAAAGTTGTAATCGAATTAGTAAATAACAGTTTACATATGTCTAATCTAATCTTTGATTTCTCTCCAAGTAAACTCTTGAAAGCAAAGGCGTTGGAACATCATTGGAGACAGGAGCTGGAAAGTAGAGAAAAACAGATCAAAGAAGTGAAAAATTTGACATGGGATACATTCTTATTTTTTCTAGTCAAGCCACATAGCCAGCAAATGGCCATGAAATTCTTCTCTAACGCAGTTAGCTGCATGATTCCCAAACTCTCCGATGCCACCTACACAGTGCAACTACATTCCAGGATGAGTCAACCTCCTCAAATCTAGCCAATGCTCTTAATATGTCAACTACAAGCACAAGAAAGGAAGTTGATTCAATGAATTAGTTCAATTACTATCGTACTGCTATTTTTATAACAAATCCGAGATTTTCATGTCTACAGTTTGAACAGCTCATATCGATTTTTTTTTATAGTTTGTTTTTATTTTTATTATTTAAGACCCTTTCATGTATTTAGAAAGGGTCCTTAATTTGTATAGGATTTGACTTAAGAAGTTGCACTTTTGTACTTATAAATATTTTTTTTATCAGTAGTGGATCAAAGATTCTGCATTTTTGTGAAAGAAGCTTTTTCAAGACTTGCACTTTTGCATATTCTGGAGGTTTTCTCAGATAGGAAAGTGGAATCAGACTGTTGTTTACATCGAAAGGATTCAAATTCATGTGGTACTTCTATCACTGTTTTTGTCTTATTTATTTATGTGAACGAACATTTCTTTAAAAGTTGCTATTGTTGATATATATGTATGTTTTTCAAACAATTCTTTAGCATATCATTTATGAAGGTTTTAGAATTGTTATAATTTGAATATATATGTTTTTAATATATATTGTGATGAATGTGATAATATTTTTATAGTTACTTTGTTTAATTTCTTAAACAAAGTAATCATCATATGAATACATCTTTCTATTTATGAATAAGCCATCTTTATGATTATCTGTCTATTAGAAATAATCAAAAATCACATTGTTAGCAGGATACTGAGTTATATAGTTATATTTGCATATTTTTGAATTTTAGGATAAAAACTTATCACCTTCTTTACACCTTATAAAACAATCACCTGTCAACTCATACATCACTGGGAACTGGTCCCATTATATCCTGTCAAAGCCACCATACCAAACGAAAAAGGAGTTGCACTAAGGTCTGGACCAGGTGTTTTTCCTTGATGTTGATGCAACAATTTTAGAGGCATCAACAGAGACCTATAAATCAAACATAATACAACATATATGACATCTCTGAGTAGGCATTTATCAATACATGAATCCACAAAATGGGCATAGACATCCGACTAGAAAGCATCATGTGTATGGATCCACAACATGGACCCAACCATCTGAATAGAAAGGATCATATGTATGGATCCACTGCATGGATGTAACCATCAGAATAGAAAGGATCACGTATACAATCATGAATACTTAACAACTCTAGCCTAGAATTATTAGATGAAATCCAAGGTCTTCATCTCTATCCCAATCTAGCCAAAGTAGGAACCTAACCATGTGAATCAATGTGTTGGAGTCGAACATGCTAAAAAACACCAAATTATGGATCATTGGTGTAAACCATTAACAGGTACGAGAGAAACCACCAATAGTGACAATGGCTCTCAAGGTACAACAACACAATCCACGAGTGTGAACAAGGAAGCTGATGTTGAGCACTCACATAATCATTTGATTAAAGGCTAGTGATGTGAACCTATCGTCGAATGCAAAGAACCTCGCATTGAGGCATGCAAGGTCCAAGGTACTGAAAGTGAGTTTCTAGATCATCTTCCTCGATAATGAACTGAAGTCGACAAGGAGTGATCCATTGAAGTAGGTCCATAATCTTTCCCACATCATCGACATGAGATAGAGGACCTTGTAAATTTTGTGAGAGTGATTCAGGATTGTTGCAGAAAGGTGAAACGTGGTACAATTGATTAAAATTTCATATGGGACTTCTCTTGAACATATCAATGACATGAATCTGGAGTTTGGCAACATTTGACTCAACATAGGATCAGAGGTCATGATGATAAGAATATATAATCAGATGAGAGGAAAATGGATTCCCAAAACCAGGAAGGAAAGTGATGAAGTGAGGTTAACCCAAACCCAATACGAAATGTAAATGAGTTCCATGTTCAAGAGAAACATTTTTCCTTTCATACAGAATAAAAGACACATTTACTTCCATTTTTCTCCCACTATTTCTAATGAGTACCTCTTAATTTATAATCACAAGCTTGAAGAGGATACCATATTCTTGTCGTATAAGTTCATCCTTCAGATGAATCTATCCTAGTAAGTTTAATGAGCCCTAGGAAAGAGTAGCTCGATCTCATCATGGTGACAATTCTTGTGTCATTTAAGTTTTACGAGTCCAAAGCATGAGTAACTCGGCATATTTTTCATGTTCAAAGTGATTGAAAAAGAGGTGGAAAAGAAAACTCTATAGGCCCCTTTTCATAGATAGTCTCTCAAATCCAAAAGGGTAGACAACAATATTCAAGAGAACCTCTTAGCCAAGTGTTACCAAGGTATTCTTTTTTCTTACAATAGTCTATCTAAGTTTGGAAGAGGGTTAAACTTATACTGAGTAGACATCATTTCATTTACTGTAACAATTTCGAAAAGGCAAGTGCTCGAAAATATTTTCATATTTTTGGAGTCTGAAAAGAGCTGAAAGAGTGTTGAGAAATGGCAACAAGAAATTCTAATTTAATTTTTCCTTGAATTAAACTGTAGCAATTTGAAAATAATTAATTAATTTTAATTAACTTAATCAATTTATGAAATTCAAATTGGAAGTCTTTTAGAAGACATGTATATGTTCTCCCTAACTTATAGGAGTTAAGGATGAGTTATGAATGAGTTGTTATTAGTTAACTCAGTTTATTGAGTTAAGTGTAGTTAAGTTAGTTCCAATCAGTTTCAGGAACTAATAGTGAGTAAATAGTCAGTTGGGACACTAGTGACCTAATTAGTGCTACTATAGCTAACTAAAGATTCCACCATCAAAAACTCATTCATGTAAATTCTCAAAAAGACCCAGTTGAGACTATAGTGCAGGGATAGTGTACGATTTGTTTTAGATTTTTTGAGTTGCACTCATAGTGCATGCATTCAGGAATTGATCCTTGAGTGATTGCGCTATATTTAGAGGCTTTATTTCCCTTTAAATACAAGCTAACCTTCATAGGAATTACACATTGGAATAGAGACTTAGAGAGCTTGTGAATTGGCTAAGATTTGGCCTTGAGCTTGCTTATGAGTTGGAGATTGAATTTGCTGAGTGTTGGGACTGTTATAGAGAGAACAAGCATTGTAATTTCATCTTGATTTTCCAAATTAATATAAAACATATAGTTGGGTTTTGAGCTGTGGCTTTCCCTAGATATTTATTGTTTTATGTGCCTTTGATTCTCTTCCTCTATTGATTATTTTTCTCTCGATGTTTATGGGCTTTTATTGTAAAGAGTAGAAGTAGATTCTTGTCTCTTGTTTTAGTAGATTACATGAGCTTATGAGCCTACAACCCACTTATGGGTGCATGTGTTGTGATAGAGCCATCTTCCTTTCTTGAAGCAGTGCAATAGCTAGTTTGGGTTGATCCGATGGTGGAAGAGTGTGACTCCATAGTTCGAAATAGTGTTTGGGATGTGGTCCCGAGACTGGAAGTCAAGTCAGTTGTGAGCTCCTGCTGGATTTACAAGGTAAAGCAAGCTGCAGATGATAGTATGGAGAAGAATAAGGCTAGATTTTTGGCCTATGGATTTTCACAGGTAGAGGGGATTGACTATGATGATACCTTTTCTCCTATTGCAAGATGCTCATCTATCATATCTATTTTTGCACTATCTGCACAGATGGGTTGGTGTATCCATCAAATGGATGTGAAGATTGCCTTCCTCAATGGGATGATTAAGGAAGAGGTGTACATAGAGTAGCCCGAAGGACCGTGGACCATGAGTTGCATGTGTGCCAACCCAAGAGAGCTTTGTATGGGCTGAAGCAAGGACCCTGTGTTTGCTAAACTAGGATAGATAGCTACTTCACTGGGTTGGGCTTCATGAAGAGTGAAGCATATGCGAACTCGTATCACATAGTGGTGGAAGGTAAGATTTTGATCATTGTACTTTATGTAGATGATCTCATACTGACAGGTGATGAGAATCTCATCAAATATTTCAAGGAGGACCTTCCAAGAGAGTTTGAGATGAAGGAGATGGGGAATTGTTTGTTTCTTAAGGAAAGTATGCCAATTTGATACTTAGGAGATTCTGCATGGAGAGCAGTAAACCCATGGAGAATCCTCTAGCTGGTAACTAGAGGAAGGAGTATGCTACATCAAGATAAGTAGTGGAAGCTATTGTTTACAGGAAGCTTGTGGGTTCACTCATGTACTTGGTGAACACATGACCATATATGTGTTATGTATTTCACCAGCTTAGCTAAGCGATGGTTAGGGCTACTGAGCTGTATTGGAAGGCGACAAAAGCATGTATTAAGATACCTTAGAGGTAATACTCAGTTTGGGTTATGGTACAGATGGGCAAAATGAGTGAAGCTTCAAGGCTTCACTAATGCAGATTGGGTAGGGAGTCCATCTAATAGGAAGAGAACATTAGGAGGGATATTTAGTATTGGGTCAACAAAAGTTTCTTGGTACAATGGGAAACAAAGATCAATTGAACTCAGTTCAGCAGAGGTAGAGTACATGGCTGCAAGTCAAGCATCATGTGAGGCTATTTGGATGAGGAAGATTCTCGCTGGTTTGTTTGGTCAGCGGATGGATCCGACAATGATTTATTGTGATAATCAGAGTTGTATCAAACTCTTTAAAAATCTAGTTTTTCATGATCAGTCGAAGCATATATATATATATATATATATATATATATATAATATATATATATATATATAATCATATCTCAAAGATTGTGTATAAAGGAAGATCATGTTGTTAGATTACATTCCCACGGAGGAGCTAGATGCTAACATCTTGACAAAGGCATTGCTAATATGTAAATTCGAGTTTCACAACGACAAGATTGGGGTAGTGGATAATCCATTTCTTGTTGAGAGGGAATTTTGAGAGATCAAAACAAGAAATTACTGTTTAATTTATCCTTGAATTAAACTGTGAATTAAAATAGAATTCTTTTCTCATAGCAATTTGAAAATAATTAATTAAGTTTAATTAACTTAATTAACATAATTAATTTATGAAATTCGAATTGGAAGTCTTTTAGAAGACATGTATATGTTATCCCTAACTTATAGGAGTTAGGGATAAGTTATGAATGATTTGTAATTAGTTAACTCAATTTATTGAGTTAAGTCAAGTTAAATTAGTTTCGATCAGTTTCAAGAACAAATAGTGAGTAAACAGTTAATTGGGACACTAGTGACCTAATTAGTGTTACTCTAGTTAACTGAAGATTCCACCATCAGAAACTCATGCATGTTGACTCTGAGAAACACGAAGTTGAGACTAGAGTGCATGGACTGTGTACTATTTGTTTTAGATTTTTGTGAGTTGCACTCATAGTGCATGCATTTAGGAACTGAACCTTGAGGTATTGCGCTATTGTTTGAGGCTTTATTTCCCTTTCAATACAAGTTATTCTTCATAGGAATTACACATTGGAATAGAGAGTTGGAGAGCTTGTGAATTGGATAATATTTGGCCTTGAGCTTTCTTATGAGTTGGAGATTGAAATTGCTAAGTGTTGGGATTGTTCTAGAGAGAACAAGCATTGTAATTTCATCTTGATTTTTTGGATTAATAAAAAATAGATAGTGGTGTTTTGAGTTGTGGCTTTCCCTCGATATTTATTTTTTTATGTGACTTTGATTCTCTTCCTCTGTTGATTTTTTTTTCTCAATGTTTATGGGCTTCCACTGTCAAGAGTAGAAGTAGATTCTTGTCTCTTGTTTTAGTATATTACATGAGCCTATGAACCTAAAGGTTTTTCCACAAATAGGACTTCTCCTAGAGGAACGAGTGGTATAAAAGGATAAAAACTAGTTCCAGTCATGATTGAACTGTTCAAAATATGTAAAGGTTAATAGGCTAGCTAATAGGACCACGCATTGCAGATGTTCCCTAGGAAAGGGTAAAAAAGCCAAGAGAAGGTGTATCATCATCAAAAGACATGGTGACGACGGAATGAAAAAAACCAAGGCTCACATACCAAAAATAGATTAATAAAATGGCAATCACGAGAGGTAAAAAGGGAAATTGTTTCATTTTTACACAAGATTGAAATATGGGAAAATATGCTTGAGGATACTTGAAAATTGTTTCATTTTTTCACCAGATTCAAACATGAGAAAAAAAAAAAGCTTGGATTTGGTTTCATTTTTACATAAGCTTGAAACAAAGATAAACTATGCTTGAGATGAGTTTGCATGCCCCCAACGTAATGACTCAATTCGAGGTACATGCCTCCCAAGCTTCATTTCATTCACCAAAGCAGACTATTGGTTACTAACATATGGATGGAATGAAGGTTCACTTATGTGATCAAGTGAAATACTCAACTGGGATTTTACGAGATCTAATCAAAGACTCAAATTGGAAAGGGATTTGTTTCATTTTTTAACGAGCTTGATAAAAGAAAAGAACCATGCTCATGACACCTTGTTTCATTTTTCATTGAGCTTAACACAAGAAAAGAACCACACTAGTACACTTTTTTTCAGTGTTTAACAAGCTTTACATAAGAAAAGAACCATCCTCATATACTTTGTTTCATTTTTTAACAAGCTTGACACAAGAAAAGAACCATGATCATAAGAACCTATTTCATTTTTTAACAAGGTTGACATAGTAAAATAACTATCCTCATCGAGATCTATTTCATCTTTTAAATAGGTTGACATAGTAAAACAACTATCCTCATGGGGACCTATTTCATTTTTTAACGAGGTTGACATAGTAAAAGAACTATCCTCATGACACGTATTTCATTTTTTAACGAGGTTTAGTAAAATAACTATCCTCATGACACCTTGATTACAACCTATAAGAGGTCATAGCTTCCAAGAGGTTGTCATCAGATGGGAGAAAAATTCTCTAGAAGAGATACATGTCAAGGGACCTAATGGAAAGATCGGGTTCCAATTTCCTAGTACATGATGCCCTATATCATTGACTATATCATCAGTTGACACGTGCATGGAATAGGTGGCCACATAATTAACCTATGGCAGGGAAGATACCACTTGCATGTAAGGACCATTTAGGAAAGATGGTTGATTGGGAGCTTAATTAGGACCAATGAATGATAGCTAATCAATGGTCACATTTCTTCCTTCGTGTGGGAAACACAACACATGAAAGATATAAGAGACAAGAGATCCTAAGACATAAACATAGTGGCCAAGGAGTATATTAAAAGATAAAGGGCCTTAGACAACCATCACATCATTATTGACATTTTTTTCTCCCAAAGTAATAGGCAACTTAGGAAGGATCCGTAATGGTTGACTAGTTCCTCTGTTAAAAGCTAATAGATTATGGGTAACGGGAAGAAGTTTCAAAGAACATAAATATTACAAAGTATTGGAGGATAAAATACTAACAAATGTGCCTTCATATATAATTGTGATAGATACAACCATATTATAAGCTTGCACTGTGATCTGGAATGGCACATAAGAAGGAAGTCGATATCCTTCCAGTCAACTCCAATCAAAGGAAACGACCATACTACCTAGAGGGGATGTCATGGGAATGGAAGGACTTCCCCTTTGTGTTATGGGAATGGGAGGATCTCTCCTTGAACCATGGGAATGGGATGATTTCCCTCTAATTCATTGGAATCTGACAAGATAAGAAGAACTTGAGTTGTATGAGGTGCACTCTCAATGGGAAAAGTAGGATCACTTGAAGGTGGAATTGGGTCAACCATTTCCTCAACCAATGGTTGGTATGGAATGGACTCATGAAATTCACTTTCAGAGAGAGTGGGACTAAATGACGATGATTTTTTACCAATCACTTGATCAACTAGTGGGGTATCAAGGGAAAGCTTTTGATAACCAATCAGAAGACGAGGTTGAGAAGCAGTAAGGTTATCCAACACTTTTGATGATTCATATATATGAAGACAAAGGTGAATAGGATGATTCCCTTCACATAACCTACAGGTAAATTTGACTTTTCCTTTTTTCCCATGGGTTTTACTGTCACTAGTTGAAGGTTTATCACTAGCATGATATCAAGAGGCTGATGAAAAAGATTGATTTGAGCCTTTGGACCACACTTCTAATATCTTGGGAATACAAGGAAATTCTCAAGGAAGGTGGTCACCCTTACAATTATTAAAAGGGAATTTCTATAGAAAATCATGTAGATTCACAAGCTCGTCCAATGTACTAAAGGACAAGACAAGAATCTACTTCTATTTTTCAACCAACAAAAGTCAATAGATTGAGGAAAAGAATATGGACAAGAAGAAGATAAATCAATGGCACATAACACAAGATTTATTTGGGGAAATCCAATGCTAAAAACCCTGCTATCTATATTATTTATATCATAAATATGAGTGATGATACAAAACTTTTTTTCACTAGAACAATTCCGCACAAATATGCTCAACTCTCTCAGCCCACAAGCTAGCTCTTGGCCAATACTTAGACAATTCTTCAGCTCTCCAAGATCCTAATCTCTTGTGTAATCCCTAGGATGAATAACCTGTATTTAAAGGGAATTCATGCTTCCAAAACTGCACAATCAAAACATATGATAAACATCTGATGCATGCATGATATTTACACTTGAATAAATAATACAACTAATAGTACATTGTCCCTGTACTCTAGTCTCAACTGGGTCTTTCTCAGAATCAACATGCATGAATTTCTGATAAGGGAATATTTAGTTAACTAGAGTGACACTTGTGGATGAACTAGTGCACCAACTGACTGTTACCTCTCTATTAGTTCCTCAAACAATTTGGAACTAATTTAACTAGACTTAACTCAGCAAACTAAGTAATCTAATTTCCAACTCAATTTAAACTCATACTAGATCCCTAAAAATTAGGGATAACATATACATGACTACAGAAAGACTTCCAACTCAAAATTCCTAAGATAATTAAGTTAATTAAACTTAATTAGATATTTACAAGTTTCTTATGAGAATAGAATTCAATTTTAATTCTTAGTTTAATTCAAAAAGTAGAATTTCTTGTTGTCATTTCTCAACAATTTCATTTTACGAGGTTGATTGGAAGATGTTCCAACTTCACATTCATCTATAGCAATGGTCTCTTGGTTATCCCTTTGCTTATTTTTATTCTTCTCAATATTCCCTTTCTTCTTCTTCTACTTCTTCTTCTTCTTCTTCTTCCTATCCACCTGGTTACTAGCTTGCAAGATTTCACCAGATGAAGATAAAGAAGAGGAAGAAGAATGAATAGGCGAAGAAGGAAAAGAATCAACTTTAGGCTCAACTAGAGGTTGATACTATTCAAATGGAGGAGAGCCCGATTGAGGAGCGGTTTGGACATTTAGAACCATAGGGGTCAAAAATAAATAAACTAGAAAACTAATGGTATACCCTAGAAGGGACAATGTTTCCATATAGGGAGAACAAACACTTCCAAAAGAAGGAAAGGACCAATATTCATGTAAGAGTGATTTCCTTAGTTGGTGAACTCGGGAAAATGTTGCCATTAGTCTCAACCTAAGATTTACTAAGGAGTATTTCCACAGGAAGGATTTTTTTCCGCGGTCAATTAATTGATTTTATAACTTAACAAAAATAAACCAAAAATTGGTAACTAGGCAGAAAGTTTTACCAAGCAACCATGAGCTACAATATACACCTTGGTGAAATAAGGACTTAACATATGACAACAAATCTCCCTGAATGATGTGTTTGTTGTATCATGGTATACAAGGCAACAGACTCGGTTACCTATGGATGGATAACAACCTATTGGGGACTCCAAAAATAAACACGACAATACGTGGGAGTGTAGTTTGTAGTAGTGTTTTCAAATGCATAATCATTCAATAAGAGTGTTCCCATATATTTACCATGCATGGAGCACCTCCGATATACCCAAAAATACTCAAGAATGGTCCTATGCACTTTCGTACATGGAATGGGATTTCACCCCCCCAGATACAATGCAGGAAAATAATGGCAGCTCCTACATTTAATGACATCGGAACACGTCTCTACCCTAGAGCTCTAAATGTTTTGGTTAATGTTCCAAATGCTCCTTAGATTAATTGAGGTAAATTTTAAGTTGATCTTCATTTAAGTTTCAGTTTTAAGGCTCAAAATGATGTCACTTGAACAACTATGATGAAACTATCATGAGAAAACGATCCTTTATGTTTCGATGAAAGCTAATCTAGTAAGGGAAGAGATTCAAATAATTATGAAACAATGAAGAACGCAAAAACAAAGCTTTCCTAACTAGATCTTTCACTTTCATTTTCCAAATACATCCACCAAAAGAAAAATGATTTCAATTTTTCTTTCAATGAATGAGAATGCACTCAATGTACTTTCAGCTTTCAATCACTAAACAATATAACTTATGTCCAATGATAAATCTCAAAAAATCACTTTTCAATGCAATGTAATATATTTCACTTTACGAAAAGTAAATTATGAGAAGAAAACTAAATGAATGCAAAATCAATTTCCTTATGATTGCAAAATAACTACTATTGCTCAATCAAAAGAAAATGAGTATTTTCCCACTCATACAACCAAAAAACAAATATTTTAATTGACTCAAAGTATGAAAGACTCAATCAAAATGGCATTTTTACCACTTCAAGCATGGGATAAACTTTTGCACACCACAAAGAAACTGAAGGCAAATAGACAATATATAATGCACATAAAGTAGGCAGATGACCTCAGAGATCAAAACACTAGGATTTTAGCAGAAACCCTAAAAATTCTCGATTTTAAGGGTCAACACAACTTTTCATAGAAAAACATGTGCTGACAGGGTCATCAGTGCTACTTTACATAGAAAAATCCATGCTAGCATCACTAATTTACACCAAAAAACCGATGCTAGATGAGAAACTAAACCAGTGTAGGAAGACAGTTTCCAATGCGATTGCACTGGGAAAAATAGGCACTGTCAGTGTGACTGTGTCTGATAGAAAGGGCGTTGGGCGAGAAAATTTTAGGAAAAATAAGTATATCTTGAGAAAAAAAACCTAGACCCAATACCTTAAATGACTGAGTACTCAAAGTATAGAATCAAAGGCAATCAAAACCAAGGATCATTGAAAGGTAGGCCAAACTAATCAAAAAGGCAAAATGAAAAATGAGGGTTGAAAGTGTTATAGGTTGCCCAGCAAAGTCACTAATTTGTTAACTAGGAAATCCCTTATACATATAGAAGTGATCCCTCTAGTCCAATGAGTGGATCTAGTAACAAATGAAACCAATACATACAAAACTCTCCTAATTTAAATCATAATGACATGAGAGAGGAAACATGGCCTGCCTATTTCTTATGCAGTCACTTTTTGATGTCGACCTCAATATCCTCATTTCCAAGCTTGATGTTCGCTATTTTATTGCGAATGAATACCTACAAGAGATATCAAACAAAACAAAAAAAAACATAGAAAATGCATTCTAATGTAAACCATATGACATATCAAGGAGAATCATACAAAGAAAGTATTCATTTACATGCTTATGGAAACTAAACATGCATTGTATTAATAATGAACACAAGAGGGAAGCATACAACCACTTCCTTAATGTTGGAAGCCTCCTTCGGGATGGGTTTCCAATTCCAAGCAAACAATTCTCAAGCTCTCCTTTCTCCTTCACAAATTGGTAGACATTAGGCACAATTTAGTAGCAACATGAACAATCTAGTCTGACGAACCATTTGAGGGTGTAAGCGAATGCATTTATAGGGAAGTAGAGGGAGTTAGGGATCCACAAGTGCGAGAAGAAGGTCCACATATTAAGGGAAATATCCCTAAAGGTAGGATCAAGGACTCAAAATGGGAGAAAGCAACCATATCCTTACTCAAAAATAACCAGCTCAATTTTTCTTGAGGCTTCTAGTAAGAGAAGCTTCTGCTTCATTTTTGGAGAAACTGTTTGAAGAGGATCGGCATGGATTTTCCTATCCAAAGCCACACTACTAGCACTAGTCACTAGTTAGACCAAAGGGTGCGAGCATGGGTTTGACTGCTAAAAGTAGAATTGGGCTTACAAATAGGGCTTTTTGACAAGCTCTTCTAGAATTACTTCAAGGCATTTCTTCTCTTTACTTTAGGGATGCTCTAATAAATGCTTTTCATGGTGAATTCATTAAAAACATTTGTCGCTTTGTGACATTTTGGGAAAATTTCGACAAGTCAAGGTATGAGAGAGATAGAACGACAAATTACTATATAAAACCCTTAGCATTCCCCTTTGAATCTTTCACTAGCCTCATGACTCTTCAACTTATTTACAAATCACCCATCATAGTACATAGTGACTGTATTAATTCCACTAATGACACTTGGAATTTCACTTGCAACATATTTACAAATAATATAGATATTCCACATGTCCATGTGAGACAAAATAGTTTAGAGACAGCCTAACAAAACAAAAAACTATGACTCAGAAGTTTGGGGAAAGACCAACTTAGCAAGATCCACTTGATGAATCTGAGTGACATACTAATACCAAGCTTGGTAATGTGATATGGTGTCCCCATACTACTTGATAGTGTCTTTTTGATAGCTAACTCTTGCCTCCATAGCTTGTGGGTATATGGTCTTGGAAACCTTGTCCAACTCATCCTAAAGCATGTGCAACATTGTCTTTACTATGATAGGACCACCAATGTACTTCTACATGTTTTCTTCACTCAACTCCAATTCATCATTGGTTCCCTCTCACCTTAACTGCTCCATGTACCTATCGATATCTAGTCAGACTTGGTTCTTCTCCTTGGATATGGTGAGGGAATTGATTAATAGAAAAATGTGCATTCTCACCATGACATCCAAACTCTTAAACAACCATGCATATGAATCATGTATACTACTGATGAATGGGGCGATCTGCTCATAATTTTGGATTTGCATCTGGATATTTTTATTTTCTAACTCTGCCCATGGCTTCATATTTTTGGGCAAGTGAAGCAGGGCTCCCTTGTACCTCATTGTCCATTCTTGCGCATGGGAGATAGCAGCATGTATGTCCTTGAGAGTTTAGATAATGTTTTTGCTCCACTGCTAGAAACCAAATAGATGGAAAAATACCTTATGCATGGTGATGAATGTGTCATATAGTTTTTGCATGGTGGCCTCAAGAGTTGATATTTTAGAAAGTATTGCTTTCCTCATCTCTACCATTGCAGAGCCTACATATTGGTCTACCTTATGTCCCACCACTTGCAATTTCTTTTACCATATGTTCATTCTCTACTAACAAGAACTTGAAATTTGAGCTCATGGCTCCTGCATAAGCCATAGTGGAATCAACCATGGTGACTAAATGCTTTATGAGATCTGTCACTATCAACCTTTCCTTCATAAATTCATGTGATGTGTGATCATTTGGGAAATTATTTCTCTGAGCCTATACAATATTCTGTTGCAACTCATCAAATGACATATTGTACACATCCATCAATGGATCATAATCAAGGAGAACAAACTCTAATTGCTAGTTTGGTACTGGTTCTGATACTGCAGGTGGTGGAGACTAAGGGGCAACCTCCAATGCTCTTGATATCAGGTCAGTATCCTGGTCTTGTGGCACCTATCCCAACTCCATGTCTATTTCTTTAGCCATTTTCTCAATCTACTAAGCAAGCTCTCGCTCCTACATCTTCTCACCCTCTTCTTCATCTATTGGTTTTTCTGACTCCTTAACTTGTATGGGTGCAGTTTTCTCTGTCATCGCACTTTTCCCTTCTTCTTGTTCCTATTTCTACTTCTCTTCCCTCTCTCTCCTTCTTAGCTCGTGTTCTTCCTTCAACTTCTTATTTCCTATAACTTCCTTCCTTATTCCTCAAATATTTTCTTCTCTTCATCTGCTCTGTTGTCTTTATTCGATGTTGCCTCTTTTGTTCTACTCCCAAAGCTTATTTCTCAATGGGAGGAAATTTTTTGCACTTGTAGCTTTACTCATCCTGTGGGTTCTTGGAAATCTTCCTGTTATCCTTATCTTGTGCCGATTCACTTCTTATTGTTATTTTTGTTGCTACTTCGTGGGGTGCTATTTCCTGTAGAGCAACTTTCCATCCTCTGGTTATACTAACTAGTTCATTGAGATCAGAGTAGTTGTAACAATATCTCCAAGGGTCCTCCTCTTCCCAATGACATGCCCTGTGGATCCATGGATAATACACCCTTGCACAGTGGTTCTTGAAAATATCGTGAGGATCATATGGATTGTAATATCTAGTGTCGAACTCAAACTTTGCTATCTCCTTAGCTTCAGTGTCTGCATATTTCAATATCTTAATCTCATACAATGCAATCCACAAAGGAATATCAGACCATGGTTCCTTCTGCCTCCTATGCAGCCCTACTAAAAATCTTGTGGAGATGTGGTATGCAACCTGTTGCATGACCAACGTTTCTATGGAATACCTAGGTAGAACATGTGGAGGCTTCTCTCCACCAAACAACATAATCAAGGTGCCATCGAGTGAGGCAAACCAATATACAATGTCAATTATTTCCTCCATCTCTTCTTGGGACATGCAAGGTGGATCTTGTTCAAAGATCAACTTGAACATTGGGGTGATTAAAGGATCAACTAGCCTCGACATAACTCCTCAGTAGTTTCACTAGGAAAGAGACTTTCAATAAATATTGATGACACTTTCCTAGGGTGTCCATGTCCAACCCATGCCATGAAACTGATGTTGGCCACAGATTACATCAAGTAAATATGAGGACATGTAGAACCTCACTTGCTCATATTTGTGTGGATTTCAAGCATTAGTCACATGGAATTTCAACTAATGAGCCAACAAATCCGACTAGTTGAATGGTTTTCCATCAACCACCCAATTCTATGGAAAGGTCTTCATGCTCTTTTAACCATAGAATCGGAATGCAAGGATGATAAAGAAATGGTAAGAATTTCTTAGTGACTTTGTCTTGTAAACATGATTAGGTATTGATCTAAACTTCTATGGCTCTTACACCTGACACTTTATAATATCCCTAGTGTTTACAAACTATTGGTCGCATAGAAACGTGTGTCTATGTGGTTCACTGGCTGAGGTAAGTGATACATCTGATGATAGTTCTTAGTCCTGAAGATAGAAATTTTTATCCCTCTAGAATTGCTCAATGTCATTGTCTCAAGATATCGATGTGATACAATCCAATGGATGATGTCCACACATGGGAAGGACGGATATCTGCATGCAACCTTATGTAATCCTAACTGACGTATATTGACATACACCTGCTGATCTTCTAGATATTCACTGAAGTCCCCTACAAAGATATCCTTGATTTCCTGCCATGTTAACTTCATTCCCTTCTCAGTGAATAGCTAAGTCTCTACATGAACTGTAAAATTCATTGACACCTGCTCAACTGCATCCTAGTGCTACACTTAATAGCACCCTTTGATGCAGCTCTCTTGGAAGCCATGTTACTTGTAACTGTTGGAGAATTTCTCAACAATTGTTGTACATGCAGATAGAGAGGACATGCATGGCATACAGATATTAGCATGAAACCAAAAGAAATTCAAGAACAAACCAAACAACAAACTTGGCAACTGCTGGGAAGAATTGTGCAATACTAGCTCTTAGAGGTGACTGACTTCCATCTTGTTCTACACATTTCGCAGTCCCAAATACTAGTGGGGAGTGTTATCTCTCTATGATTTTTAAAATTGGCAAGAAAAAGGATCATAAAGGATACATCAAACCACTTTGGAGTCTAAGATCTAGCCACCCTAGGCTTAGAGGGGGCTCTCTTTGTATGTTTTGAAATTTGATTTTTCTTTCCAGGGTTTTAATATTTTAGGCTAGTTATATAGATAAAAGATTGATTAATTGATTGATTGTTTGGTTTTTTGGGATAGATCTTATCTAAACCTTTTCCATTGGGTTATGGAGTCAAAAGCTAGATTGTAGCATCAGATTTTTTAGAGCATTCACAAGGCTAGCTAACTATATCTACTAGATCTTAAAGCACAATAAAGAATTAAATGACAGAATAGTTAAATCAGCAGTGGTTAAAAAGTAATTAAGTATTCCTTAACAAAAATTCAGAGGAAAACACTTATAGTAAACATAGACAGAAATAAGGTGCTCTAACAGCATAACTCACTCTAAAATTTTTGTTTTACAACTAGATCTAATGATGCACAATGAAGGAAACAACGAAACATTTAGCACAAAAAGAAAAACATCACCAGATAAAAATAGCTCAAGTATCTTGCAAACGATATTTATTATCAATGCTCCAGCTCGAAAATTACAGTGCTCCAAAGGAAAAAAATTTCAATTACTTGGGTCCAACCCCTAGTACTTCCAATGCATGAAGTATTTAACTAAAATCTACAAAAATTTTCATATACACTTCGCAATTTGTTATTAATTACAAAGAAACTAAAACTTGACTAGTGTGACCACGAAGTGGCCACGATGAGATAACTTCAACATATGGCCCCTTTTTTTTGAATGTCATTGCTGGTTAATCAATTCTATTATCATGTCTGATTTGGATATTCTTTAACAAATTGTTTTGGCTTTGCTGACTTGGATGGGTGCTGACTCGACTTTTGTGCTAAGTCTTCAATCCTGATTTTCTTGTTCCTCCTTGTAGTCACATAGTTCACTCCACTCTTCTTCATCTGGGATTTTTACCTTAATCAACCTATGGTATATCTCATATGTTTCTATGTACCGTGCAAAAGTGGGCCTCACTGTGAAAACATGTTTCAATTCATGCTCACTGAAAAATGGATTGCTGATAGCATCCAACATTGTTTTTCTTGTCATGCTACCTGTAATATTGGAGAGATTGACAATATCCTTTGCAATGTCTTTTAGCCTTTTGACATAATCTTCTCTGGTCATGAGTTTATCATTAATGACAAACAGAGACGAGAGACCTTTTTCTGTCAAAGGTTCAATTCTGTTCAAAGATCTATTTACTATCAGCTCCAAATTCTGGCATTTCTCCTCAAGCTGTACAGTCAAGTTATTTCTTGTCAATACCTTCTTTACGTGTAGGATAGTTTCTATTTTGTCTGCTACTCTGAGTTCTTCTAGCTCATAACTATTCTTTGAATTTAGAAATTTGATGATTCTTTTGGATGTTGTTGGCATGTCTCCCAGCTCTAGGTTAGTGGTTGAAATAGCCTCCTTATCTTTCTCAATTAGCTCCCTTTGTTCAAATATGATTTGGATGTTGGGAAAAATCCAATTAATACCATCAATGATATTGTTCCAGATGATTTCCTTTACCCTTCCCACAGTGTTACCAATTGATAACTCCTTTTCATATATCTGCAAATTTTCAATTAATGTTTGTGCCCTCTACATTTCTACTGAATGTGCACTCTCATCTCTTTTAATATGGTCATGCAAAACGTTGACTTAAGTTTCCAATGTCTTGATTTCTTCTTTATGAGGGTTCATGCTCTCCATGGATTTGGTTAGTTGTTTTGCACTGCTTCCTATCCCTATATTGGTAGTTTTTGGAGTAGCTATGGGAACAACTATAAGAGAGACAACCTCCATAGTGGTAGTGGTCAACTGTGTTGCTTTATCCTTTTCCTATTCCATCTTCTCCATCTTTGTTTCCATTTTTCTATTTGGAGTGATTGCTCCATTATCAGTTTCATCATTTCTGCCTTCTAACTCTCCGTTTCCTCTATTTCTTTAGTCAAGGGATCCTGTGTTGTAGGCATTTTCAGTTGTTTTCTTAAGGCTGTTATATCAATCTCCTTCTTTTTAATAATCTCTTCTACTAATTTCACATCTAATGGACCATACCCAATTTTCACCACTAAATCTTCCAAGTACTTAATTATATTATATTTTGATTAAGATGAAACCTTTTCCATATTCAGCTGATATTGGGCATTTGAGAAAGCCACCTATATTTTAAACGAACTCATAGAGGTACTTGTTAGAGTGAAAGAAATCATTTCACCTCTTTTCTTATGCATTTCCAACTGATCAATAGGATGAAAATTTCTAGCATCAAACTCAAAGGAAGTATGTTTATAATTAACTGGAGTTTTAGGCTTTGTTCTTTGTGCCTCAAGGAATGCCATATACATTTTCCCTTTCTTTGAACTGAAAGTTGATAGAATTCTGCCTACATATTTCTTGAATTCTTCCTCCTCTGAAAGACCTTCAAGCTCTCATTCTCCAGACATGATGGCTTTGGATTCAAGCTTGTCTTTTGGTACTACTTGTACCTCCTCAATCTCAACTAAATGTAAAACTTGAGGTGCTTCAAGTTTAGCTAGGATTGAAACTTTGGGTGGAGATTGTAGCCTTGTTGCTCTCCTTCTTCTGGGCATTAGCTCAATATTTGCAACCAATATTTTCCCTTCTCTTTGCAACTTTAACCTTGTAAGCATCACAAATTTGCAACCATTAAAACCCTACTTGGAAAAAAATCAAGAAATCAAGCAAATAACGCTTCCTCTGATACCAACTTGATCAATTGTGTAGAAATTTCTCTGTAGATTAGCTAGCTCTGATACCATGTAGAAATTCTGCAAATTCTCTACAAATCTAGCTCTAATACTATGTAGAAAATTTGACTATAGATTAACTTGATAATGCAATATACTAAAGAAAAATACTATAATCTAATTCTGCTATCAAACTTGCAGAAGCTTAAATATCAAGTTGAATCAGAGCTAAACACATACAACCATAAGAAGAAGAATCAATGCACATGAAACACAGAAAATACTCAAGGGAAAGCCTCAGCTAAAAAACCCCACTATCTATATTATCATACAAGGTGGAAATATCTCAGAATTACACAAAGCCTTAGCTCTCACAGCTAACCAGCTCTTAGTACAATCCTCCTCGACGCTCATAGGAAAACAAAGCTTCTCACAAGCCTTCTCCTCTACCCTCCAAGCTTCCTATTTCCTTGCATTGTTTCTCTTAGGTGATCCTCCTGTCACCAAGTGGAACATTGATCATTGACACTGATCTCACACCCTATA
Organism: Pinus taeda; assembly: GCA_000404065.3. NCBI lineage: Eukaryota > Viridiplantae > Streptophyta > Pinopsida > Pinales > Pinaceae > Pinus > Pinus taeda. The sequence continues at coordinate 41,262 of APFE030538359.1, read as the reverse complement.
AAACTGCACAATCCTCAAGGAACCTTACCTTGACTGCATGAATGAGTTTCCGTTATAGGAAAACACATGCAACTGATAGTAACCTATCCTTGACATTTAGCTCAACTAGTTCTTTCTTAGAATAGACATGCAGGAGTTTCTGATGAGAGAATCTTCAGTTATCTGGAGTACACTTGTTGAGTGCTTGCATGCATCAACTGATTGGTAACTCACAATTAGTTCCTCAAATAGTTTGGAACTAATTTAACTGTACTTAACTCAGTAAACTGAGCTAACTAATTACAACTCAAATATAACTCAATCTTATCTCCTTAATTAAGGAATAACTGTTGCATGACTTCAGAAAGACTTCTAACTTGAATTTCTCCAACTAATTAATCCATAATTAATTAATTAATTAAATTCCAAGTAGTTGGTGAGACTAAATTCGAATTTTAATTCTCAATTTTAATTCAAGGACAAATTAAAATTGGAATATTCTAGATTCTATTTTTATCATTTCTTGTTACTATTTTCAGCACTCCCTTTCAACAAGAAAGGAATTCAACTTGATGTTGATCCTGAACCTTTGGAATGTTATACATGTAACACTTCTCTCTAGTGTTGTTGCTCCAGCAACTCTAGAAACAAAAAAACATCCAAATTGAATCAGAATGATGCCTTTGTCCTCAAAGTCTCTGACTACTATTGCCTCTTTCAACTGAAAAATATGCGCTTTTGCTAACTTAGCCTTTCTGCACACTTATCAATCCTTCTCTGCACTCTTTAGTATTTGACTGCTCTAGCCTCTGTCACTTTGATCTCTGACTGCATCAATCCCATTGATTCCTCCCACTACTATGTACTTTGGGCTCCTATAGAAAGGTACGATCCATGAGATAAAACCTCTAAATGTACCCTACCCAATTTCAGCCTTCTTGAGACTATCACTTCACATCACCCCACCCCACACATGAAGGTATGACTGCATGTGATCCCTCTGCCCACTTCTCTTGTTGTGGCTCCTCCACAATTGTGTGAGACTTCTTCTAGGACTACATGTTGAGAGGTATTTTACTCTCCCTCTCAACCACCAAGTCACTAACATTTGCTTTGCTCCTCAAGGCTTTGCATGCATCTTGAACCTCAAGTGCATACAGGTTCTTAACTCGTGAACCAATCTGTTTCACCTATCCTGTGGTGATGTGTCTAAGGTAAACCTTTCCCTTACTGAGGACAACATCATAGCCTTTGTCCGCAAACATCGTGATCGATAACAAATTCTTCTTCAGTCCAGGCACATACTTCACATCTGTTAAGGTGATAGAAGTTCCATGTTCCCTCTAAAAAGAAGCTGTGCCCACTCTTGAAACACTATAACTTTCATCGTCACCCATCTCTATGCACAACTTGAGGTCTTTCTCCTCCATAGCATTGAATAAAATTTTATTGTCAGTCATGTAGAATGAGGCTCCACTGTCAAGATACCAACCACAACCCATCATCAATGACACCATGCATGTGATGAGGGTAAAGTGTGTCTCGAACTGAGAGGCTAATGTCTCACCTTACGATACTTCTGAGGATCCATTCTTGTACTTCTTCGATGGGCAATTAGTCGCATAATGTCCCATCTCATGACAATTAAAGCATCTCATTTTAGACTTGTCATCCTTCTTCCCTCCATGAGAATAATTCGATTTGGAATGGGATGCCTTCCCTTTCCCTTTCCTTGCCTTACTTGCTAAGGCCATATTTTTATCATCATCCTTGGATGAAGAACCATCTCATGTGCTCCTCTTGATCTCCTCCCGCATGAGATCCGACCATAGGAATTCCCAATCTGACAGTTTCTCCCTTCCATTCATAGAGTCCTGGTAGCTATTCCAGCTCTTTGGAAGGCCAAGGAGAGCGAGGCTCACCATATCATCATCAAGAGTAGTTATTCCCACACTGCTAAGCTAATCTCTGCATGTGGTGAGCTTGTTCAAATATGTGGAAATAGTATCATAGTTCTCCATCTTGATTCTTCGAAGCTTATCCTTGAGTGCTAATTTCCTCTGGTCACTACTATTCTGGTAGAGAGTCTTAAATGTCTTCCACAATGAATATGGAGTATCCTTCCCATGGAGACTTGAGATAATTTTATCTCAATCTCCCTAAAGGATGATCCATCTCACCCTCACCACACACTTCTTCCATTCAACTAACTCTTATGCATTGGTTTAGCCTGGCTTTGGGATTTCTTGATCAATGAAATCCTTCAATCCTTTGTCTTCTAATATAGCCTCCATGTGATCTTTCCATGCTATGTAATTTGAGCTACCTTCCAAGACATACTCGAGTCTCAAGCCATAGAACACCATTCACTAGCCTTGAAGTATGAGATGAATTCGATTTTCACTTGCAACCCCAAACTTCAAACTTTGAATTCTCTTCTATGTATACTATTCACTGCTCTGATAAACTTTCCTCTGATGCCATGTAGAAATTTCTCTATAGATCAGCTAGCTCTGATACCATGTAGAAATTTCTCTATAGATCAGCTAGCTCTAATACCATATAGAAATTTATCTATAGATTAGCTAGCTTTGATACCATGTAGAAATTCTACAAATCTAGCTCTAAGACCATGTAGAAAATTTGACTGTAGATTAACCTAATAATGCAATATACCAAAGCAAAATACTATAATCTACTTCTGCCATCAAAATTGTGGAAGCTTAAAGATAGAGTTGAATGAGAGTTGAACACATATAACCATAAGAAGAAGAGTCAATGCACATGAAACACAAAAATTACTCAGGGGAAAGACTAGTGGCCTGGGTGAAGGTGTAATGGACAATCGTTCAAATTCAGAAATGATTTCTGCAAGTTCAGGTGGAATTTCTTCTTGGACTTCCTTTGGAGTATCAATCATCTACCTCCAAACTCAGCTATTATGCTAAATTAGCAAAACCACATAACTTAAGTTGCAATTACATGTACTTCACAACTCCTCTAAGTATCGCACATCGCAAATCACAATTCCTTAAGGCCTAGTTCATTCACTATGAGATATTGCAATAAAAAATAAATTGGCGATCCTCCACGATTGATCAAGGCTCATTTAATCCAATGATCAGTAGTCAACAATGATCCAACAGTCAGCAATGATATTGCATGGGAATCTGCGCAACATTTACCCACCCTCACGGAGCCGATAAGGTTTATAAACCCTTGGTATATAAATGTTCAGGTCTAGTTTTGAGATTAATGTCTGATCATCTTAAGACCAAATCCTACAGCTCATAGGACTTCTATTAGCATAGGGGTTAAAAACAGGCCCAACCCCCGCAGTTGAATGTGACATAAGACATTGAAAATGAAATCAACAGCAAGAAATGAGTGCATGGATTCAACCTCGATCAAGAAATCCATACACTTCCAACCCGGCAATTGCTAATACATGGTGAAAAAGAAATTAAATGCGATCACACTAGATCACATAGAACTCTAAATTCTCACTCCAAACTGGAAATTCAATAATACATAGAGATACTAAGTAGGGATGCAACATCTCTAGGATTGACCAATTATACACAAAAATACATAGAGATATAATTTCTGCAACTTAATCTTATATTGCCAAACAAGCCGAATTAGTCAAAACTCCCCTTACAGTCATTTAGAACTTACATAAATACCATTCATTCTAACATTAGATCCTTAAACACTAGATTGAATATACCTATTCTTAAACAACATCTAATCTAGTGGATATTCTCCTCAAGAATCTCAACTGAATCTAACCTGCATGAGTTAATTACAAAATCACTCAATCCCTAAATCCTAGCTCAAATCCTATTTAGATAGCTTGTAAATTGACAGCTAAATAATTCCACTCCTTTGCTTGTAAATTTTTTTTGTATTTTTGGAATAAGTTTGAAGCCTTTTACCTTCAAGCCTCATGCTCCTACATCAGACTCTTGAGGACAAAATTCTTCATGGGCTCTTATCCATGAGCTCTTCTACAAAACTACCCAACTTCTGTAGCATGGCATCTATCATCTAAGTAGCTTCAACAATTGGTTGATCCTTCCATTTCACCAAATACTGAAAATAATCATGTCCTCTTGTCTTCTTCAACAATTTCTTGTCCAAAATCCTCTCTGGCTTCAATTCATTTGCTATAGGCAACTGTTTTACCCATTCATCACTTGTTCTTCTTGATCCTCTACTATGTTATCTGCATTTTCACTTTCATACCTATACAAATCAGCAACATTGAAAACTGGAGATATTCCAATATCAAAGGCTAATTCAATTTCATATGCATTTGAAGAAAATATCCTCAAGACTCTGCATGGTCCAATTTCCTTAAACTTTAGTTTATTATACTCCCTTTTTGGAAATCTTTCCTTCCTCAGGTGTGCCAAAACGAAATCTCCAACCTCAAAATTAACTTCTCTTTTCTTCAAATATGCTCTGCTCTTGTATTTTATGTTGTTGTATTGTATTTTTTGTTTTACCTATTCATGTATTGCTTGAACTTCTATAGCAGAATCTTCTCCTTTAGCACTTCTTCTTTCATCTTTTCCCAAGTGTCTCAATTCAGACACTCCTCTTAGGTGCATTCCATAGATTACATGGAATGGACTCTACCTTGTACTCCTGTTAGGAGAATTAGTATATGCATGTTCTGCCTGTGCCAATACTTGATTCCACTGTTTTGGATGTTCATCTGCAAGACTTCTCAGAAGATTACATAAGATTCTACTTACAACTTTATTTTTTCCATCAGTCTGAGGATGATAGGTAGAACTGAAACTCAGTTTAGTTCCAAGCTTCTTCCACAATGTCCTCCATAAATGTCCAACAAATCTGGTGTCTCTGTCTGAAACAATGCTCTTAGGTAACCCATGTAATCTTACAATTTCCTTAAAAAACAAATTAGAAATGTGAGTAGCATCACTGATTTTATAACGTGGAATAAAATGTTCCATTTTTGAAAATCTATCAATTACTACATAAATTGAATCATTTCCTCTTTGAGTTTTTGGTAAACCCAAAACAAAGTCCATACTTACCATATCCCAAGTCCTATCTATAATAGGTAATGGAACATGCAAACCTGTGTTTTGACTCCTTCCCTTTGCATATTGACAGACTTTACATACTTTTCCACTTCAGACCTCATTTTTGACTAGAAATAAAACCTGTTCAATTGTTCATAAGTCTTGTCTACACCAAAATGCCCTCCAAGTCCTCCACTATGTTTCTCTTTGATCAAATTATCCCTCATAGAACAACTTGGTATGCATAGTTTATTTATTTTAAACAACAATCCCTCTTGCAGGAAATAATCCAGTCACTTGCTTCTGTCTAACAAAACATGTTTCTACAAGCTTCAGATGCCTCTTTAAAATCTAGATCTTTTTCATATAACTCTTTAAGAAAATCAAAACCCAACACTTGAATTTGACTTTCTTGAATAAAAATGTTTTTTCTACTTAAGGCATCTACTACTTTGTTTGATTGACCAATTATATGTTTTAATACAAAATTAAAACTTTGCAGGTATTCTACCCATTTTGCATGTTTCTGGTTAAGCTTTTGTTGTTGCATAATGTACGGTAATGCATGATTTTCTGAATATAGTATGAACTCCTTGGACATCAAGTAATGTCTCCACTTCTTCAAAGACTCCACCACTGCATAAAAATCCTTGTCATAAGAAGAATATTTCTTCTTTGTCTCATTCAGCTTTTCACTAAAATAAGCTATAGGTCTGTCCTCCTGACTCAAAATAGCTCCAATCGCTTCTCCACTGGCATCACACTTCACTTGAAAAAGTTTATTAAAATCAGGCAAAATCAAAATAGGCTTCACAGTAATCTTTCTCTTCAACAATTGGTAGTCCTTTTCTGCTTCAGCAGTCCATTTAAATGGTTGTCTGGCCTTCTTTATTGTGTCAATAGTTGCAGCATTAATATTACTAAAATTCCTTATGAATTTCCTCTAAAAACTAGCAAGACCGAGAAAAATTCTTACCTCAAAGACACTTTTTGGTGAAGGCCACTCCATCATAGCCTTGATATTCTCTAGATCCATCTTTAACCCCTTGGTAGAAACAACAAAGCCCAAATACACCAACTCTTCCTTCATGAATGAAAATTTCTTTAAATTTAACAGTAACTTTTGTTGTTGTAGCCTCTGTAAGACATAACTCAGATGTATGACATGTTCCTCCTCAGATCTGTTGTAAACTAATATATCATCTAGATATACTATTACAAATTTACCAATAAATTCCTTCAGAACTTCATTCATAAGTCTCATAAATGTACTAGGGGCATTTGACAATCCAAAAGGCATCACCATCCATTCATACAATCCTTCATTGGTTTTAAAAGCGATTTTCCACTCATCTCCCTCTCTAATTCTAATTTCATGATAAGCACTTTTTAAATCTAACTTTTAAAATATCTAGCTCCACACAAATGGTCCATCAAATATTCAATTCTAATGAAAAGAAATATGTACCTGACTGTTATCTTATTGATTGCTCTTGAATCAGTGCACATTCTCCAACCTCCATCTTTCTTTAGGCTCAACACTGTTGGCACTGCACAAGGACTGAAACTCTCTCCAACCAGTCATTCATGAGCCTGTTTCCTAATCTCTTCATTCTTTGTGGGAGTCATCCTGTAAGATGCTTTATTAGGTACATTTTCTCCTGGAATCAAATCTATGTGATGACTAATTTTTCTAATGGGTGGTAACTCATCTAGCAAATCATCTATAATGATATCACAATAACTGTCCAGCATCTCTTTAATTTCAATTGGTAAATCAAAAGCTTTTGTGGAAGTAATTATTACCTTGGGTTTGCAAACTAACACAAATCTTACCACATCTTCTTCCATCTGTTGCAGGTATTCCTTTCCACTCAGCAAAAGGGTCTTTGAATTAGTTTTCTTTGATGTATCCTCTTCTTCTATTAGCAGCAATGTATGATTGACACCATCTTTGCTGAATTTGTATGTGTTCTTCTTTCCATCATGCATAGCTCGTGTGTCATACTACCAAGGTCTACCCAACAATATATGACACACATCCATAGGCATCACATCGCACAGAATTTTGTCTCTATATTTTCCCAACTACAACTCCACTTCACATTCCTGATTTATCACCAACTGATATCCCTTTTTAAGCCATGACACCTTGTAAGGTATTTGATGTTTATTTGGTTTCAATTTCAACATCTCCACCACTTATGTGGAGACCAAATCATTTGTACTACCACTATCTATTATCATCTAACAACACTTCTCTTGAACCTTAGACACAGTCCTGAACAAGGTTTTCCGTTGTGCTGGTTCAACAATTTCCTTAGCTGGTTTTAACAAAATTTTGTTGACTACCAAAGATTCCCCTTTTTCTGGTACATTCTCTTCATCTATTACCTTTGCTGCTTCCTCTTCAATTTTTGCAAAAATTGCATTCCTTTGATTCATTCCTATATTTTTTGGGCACTCATAAGCTATGTGTCCTAACTTGTTACATCTATAACATCTAACTTCTCTTCCTCTACCTCTGCCTCCTCTTCCTTTAGAAAAACTCACTCTGCCACTTGCATCACCTCCTGTGGGTGCATGCTGACTTGAGTTGCTGCTAGCTCCATCTCTAGGTGTTGTAGATCTTCCTCTACCACCTTGACTTCCCCTTCCTTGGAAAGTACCTCTATTTCTGGCAGACTGCTTCCTCATGAGTTTTTCTTCAGCCTTCAGTACCATCTGATAAGCCTCTTCTACTATTTTAGGAGAAAGTACACTTAGCTCATCTTGAATGTCCATTCCAACACCATTCACATATCTGGCAACCTTCTCATCTATATCTTGGACTTGTCCTGCTCTTATACTCACTTTGTAGAATTCCTATGTGTATTCCTTTACTATCAAAGACCTTTGTCTAAGATTTTGCATCTGTCTAAATAATGATTACTGATAATCACTTGGCAGAAACTTACTTTTCAGTTTTGCCACCATCCCGTTCCAATTCTTAATTGGTTCTTTGCCAAGTATTATTCTTTCTACCTCCACCCCATCCCACCAAAGTGTTGCACGTCCTTTCAATTTTGTGACAACAAACTTCATCTTCTTTCCTTCATTTATTTCTTCATAATCGAAGAATTTCTCCATGTCATTTATCGAGTCTATCAATTCCTTAGGGATTAAGTTTCCTGTGTAGATTAAGACTTCAAGTCTAGGCTTGGATGTGGATCTCAATACTGACTTAAAGAATCTCATTTCAGGGATTACATCTGCAGTTTCTTCCTCTGCAGCTTCAGCTTCAGGTACCCTAACATCACCATCATCCGCGTCTCTTCCCATTTCCACTGCTTCCAATCTAGCTTGTCTGTTGCATAGCTTCCAACACTTCAGAATTTGAACTGGTCATCCTCTTCTTCAACCACCATCTCTTCCTCCAACTCTGAAAGATATGTTGAATTTCTTTTTCTGATCCTTGAGATCTTTTTCAGTGTCAATAGGCTACTCTAATACCACAAATGGTGGCCTGGGTGAAAGTGTAATGGAAAATCATTCAAATCCGAAAACGATTTATGTAAGTTCAGGTGGAATTTCTTCTTGGACTTCCTTTGGAGTATCATTCATCTACCTCCAAACTTGGCTATTCTGCTAAATCAGCAGAACTACTTAATTTTAGTCGCAACGTCAAGTGCTTCACAATTCCTCTAAGTATTGAACATCGCAAACCATAATTCCTTAAGGCCTAGGCTCATTCACTATGAGATATTGCAATGTGAAATTAATTGGCAATCCTCCACCGTTTATCAAGGCTCACTTGATCCAACTTTTAGCAGTCATCAGTGATCCAACAGTCAGCAGTGGTCCAACAGTGAGCAGTGATATCGCATGGGAATCTACACGATGTTTACCCGTCCTCACAGAGTTGATAAAGTTTATAAACCCTTGGTCTATAAAAGTTTGGGTCCAATTTTGAGATTAATGTCTGATCATCTTAGGACTCGATATCCATTGGATAACAGAGGCCATTAAATCCTACGGCTTGTGGGACTTCTATTAGCACATGGGTTAAAAATAGGCCCAACCCCTACAACTGACTCTGATGTAATACGTTGAAAGCAAAATCAACAGCGAGGAATGAGTGTGGGGCTTCAACCCCGATCAAGAAATCCGTACACTTCCACCCCTGCAGTTGCTAATACATGGCGAAAAATAAGTTAAATGTAATCACACTAGATCACACAGAACTCTAAATTCTCAGTCCAAACTAGAAATTCAATAATACACAGAGATACTATGGACGAATGCAACACCTTCGAGATTGACCAATTATACAAAAAATACACAGAGATATAATTTTGGCAACTTAATATTATATGTCAAAACAAGTTGAATCAGTCAAAAATCCCCTTATAATCATTTAGAACTTACATAAATACCATTCATTCTAACAATCAGATCCTTAAACACTGGATTGAATCTACCTATTCTTAAACAATATCTAATTTGGCTGATATTCTCCTCGAGAAACTGAACTAAATCTAAACTGTATGAATTAATTACAAAATCACTCAATCCCTAAATCCTAGCTCAAATCCTATCTAGAAAGATTGTAAATTGACAGTTAAAGGATCCCACTCCTTTTCTTGTAATTTCCTTTTTGTATTTTTGGAATAAGTTCAAAGCCTTTTACTTTCAAGCCTCATTCTCCTGCATCAAAGCCTCAGCTAAAAAACCCCACTATCTGTATTATCATACAAGGTAGAAATATCTCGGAATTACACAAAGCCTTAGCTCTGATAACTAACCAGCTCTCAGTACAATCCTCTTAGATGCTCACATGCAAACAAAGCTTCTCACAAGCCTTCTCCTCCACCCTCAAAGGCTCCTATTTCCTTGCGATGTTTCTCCTGGGTGATCCTCTTGTTACCAAGTGGAACACTGATCACTCACACTGATCTCACACCCTGTAAAATTGTGCAATCCTCAAGGAACCTTCCCTTTGCTTACATGGATGAGTTTCATTTATAGGAAAACACATGCAAGTGATAGTAACCTATCCTTGACATTTAGCTCAACTGGGTCTTTCTCAGAATAGACATGCATGAGTTTTTGATGAGAAAATATTTAGTTATCTAGAGTACACTTGTTGTGTGCATGCATACCTCAACTGATTGATAACTCACAATTAGTTCCTCAAACAGTTCGGAACTAATTTAACTATACTTAACTCAGTAAACTGGGCTAACTAATTACAACTCAAATATAACTCAATCTTATCTCCTTAATTAAGGGATAATCTCCTTCATCTAAGGTATAACTGTTGCATGAATTTAGAAAGACTTCTAACTTGAATTTCTCCAACTAATTAATCCATAACGAATTAATTAATTAATTCCAAGCAGCTGGTGAGACTAAATTTGAATTTCAATTCAAGGACAAATTAAAATTGGAATATTCTCGATTCTATTTTTATCATTTCTTGTTGCTATTTTCAACAAGTTGTTAAATGTTAGTTTTGGTGTGCTAATTTCAAATTTCGAATTAAAAACAATTGCTTATCATTTGCTTTATGTGCATAGGTTTCCTTTATGGTGTTTGTGAATGTAACAGGTAAATTTGTCAAGTTTTATGTCAAATTCATGAGATAAATAGCATGTAAATGAAATATTGAACAACAGAAAACAAATATAGAGAAAACCATCAAAATGAACACTTATCACAATGTTTTGATGAAGAAGTTCACCCCTCCTCGGCTACATCTCCTTGGTCTAGCTTTAATGGCTTGGGCCTCTATATTAGCTTAAAATGTCAAAAAATACTATTTAAAATGCTCTATTGTTCCTTAAACCTACTTCAATGTGCTCAGAACATAAAAATCATCTAGGAAAGACTTTTTATAACCCCAAATTGGTCAAAAATTGCAAAAGTTATGGCCAAAATAGTGTCTCCTAGGAAATCTCTAGTAAAACTCCAAAGCTCCAATTATCTCTGCCAATTTTCAAGAAAATTCTGAATTCGTCAGACCGCAAAAATATCCGGCAACTTAATCCCGCATTTAATTATGGATAAGCATTTTTAATTAAGGGTTAATATGTGGTTAGTTCATTTCATGACGCATTTATGGTTAGTTCTAGCCTCCGGTTTGTGGTAGTGGTCACATCTCGAGGTTACCGCTAATGGTTTACCTCCAAACTCCAATGGCTAACATAACAAATACAACTGGAAACCATTATATATTAATATCCAATGGCATGGTATAACGGTGAAGTGTGAGCATTGTGAGAACAAGGTCACGGGTTTGACTCCGCCGACCTCCCCATAAATTTTTTACAATTGTGCACCGATGCCTATCTTCCATTGCGGAGGGACATGTGGTGGCCTCCGGGCTTGCCACATGTCTCCTCCTCATTGGTCCTTCTTCAACCAGTGAAATAACACCAACTCACCACACAGTATACAAACCAAAATATGCCACTTGGTGAAACCACACTGGCCGTTACCCATCCTCTGACCTGCACAATCACTTGCCATGTCAGCACTACAGACTATTGACTATGCAATGATTGTACCTTCTTTTTTCAAAATTCCTCTGTTTGGCAAAGCAGTCAGAACAAGATATCTTCCTCATATGAGCTCTATTTTGAGTGAAATGAGTTGCGTTGGAATTACATCACCGATATGGACACGGTCGTTCAAGTTTTGAGTGATTCTGAGCACTCTGATTTTTGAGCTAAATACTAATCACCTGATCACTCCCTCTCAAATGTGACAATGTACTACAAGGAAAATACCTTCTAGCAGAGGTTATAACATAGGTTTTTAGGGTTATAAAATTGAAAAAAAAATTCCAATAAACATCTGCTAAAACATTCGTTTGGGATAGCAAATGTTTTAGCAGAGGTTTTAACCAAATTTCATCACAAATAAAAAAATATGGGCTACGAAAGGTTCTAGCGAATTCTTTTTCTCATGCACTTAATGGAACAAGTAGAACTAGGCGAATAAATAAATAAAACCACCTAGTTGTTGAATGAAAAAAATACAAGTGCATAATATATATGGCACTAGTACTAGGAGATTAAAAAGCCTTGTGGCTTTTTTACCTCCTAGTAGTATCATATGCCCCAGTGCATTAGCTATACAAAAGGACTAGTGTTGTTACTTTTCATAATGCCCCGAGTTGGAAAAAATATTTTGTAGGACTAGGGAATTAGTTATATGAAATCACTAGTGCGTTAAGAATTACAATGCACTAGGGCATTAATCTCAAACAAGACTAGTGCTTGAAGAGATAAATGCACCGATGCTCTAGTTTTCTTAAAAGGCATTGGGAATGTGAAATGATATTGTCACGGTGCTTTTAGGTAACATAAGGCACTAGTATGTTTTTATTTTATAGACACACTAGTTTTTTGAATGATATTTTCTCTTTTTTGGAAACATCAACATGTGATAGTGCAATTATTGTAATTTTTTAAATTCATGATTCATCGAAAAATCGATATATATCTTATAAAAATATTCATATAAATTAAAATTGATTAGTGAATTTGTATATGATGTTTGGATTTATTTGTTACATTATCAGATTTCACATCTCTTCATTATAATATTTAATCATCCATATATTTAATCAATAGTGTAACATTTCACAACGACATTGGATAACACAATAGAAAAATTAAAATGTATTTTATTGTATATCAATAAGAGGCTCTTTGTCATGCAAAATGAGATTGTTATTGGTAACCCCTAGTCTTTCAATTTAGACACTATGCCCATTACATTAAACAAAATGTCTTATTTTAACAGATAATTATTCCAAGAAATACAAGATGTTGCATTGATATCCAATCCATCATCATTCTTTGTTGGAATTCTTGTTAGTGCTCAAGCTACTTCCATGACTTTGGTTATTTGGAGGAATGTTTCTTTTATTACGTCGATTTTTTCATCTTCTTTGTCTTGCATTTCCAAATGCAAAGATAAAAGTAAAGTGTAATGAGTGTATCTAAATTGGTAAGAATAATGAAAATTGAAATAAATAATATCCATCAATGTAAATCGAATAGAAATGTACCATAGTAAGAAGTGACCCATAAACCATGCATATTATTTCAAAACCAAGTATCATGCCTTGTTGCAACAAGTCTTCTGTTGGCGTTGTTCCATACTTTGTGTCTTGCATGTTTTAAACCGCATTATAAATCATAGATTTAATATAAAGGAATTTTTTGTTCTATTAATTATAATCTTAGAGAAGTAAGACAACATAGATACTTACAAATTCCACATTAATTTTTGATATGCCAACATATACTCACAACTCTTATTTAACCCAATGTTAATCAATTCTTCCGATGACTCTTCTCTGTATGTTAGCACTTATTTGAAGACATTCAAAGATAATTGTTGTAAAACAACTTGAAATATAGAAAAATGTAATCATGTGTTGTTATAAGGAAATATTAACAATTTATACTCACAAACTTTGAAAAAAGCCCTTTTCTTCCTTGTCGTCATGTTTTATGTGATTAATGAGTTCCATCTTCTTTTATTTTCTACAAGAGAATACTTGAAAATTAATATTTAATGCTAAGATATTATTTTTATATGTACAAAGTCAATCATGATTACATACATTTCAAGCACATTGTTGTTGAGATGGCTCCTCTTGTGATGCAATTATGTCCATTTCTTTGACCATCTTCTTCTACACCTTTTTGGACATTCCTACTGGCATGTTTCCCATATCAACGCCTTGATCATTTCAGATTTTCATAATCTTTATGAAAAAAGTAATAAACTATTTTTATAATGATATATGAAAACTAAGTATAACAAAATCGATATTAATAAATGAACGGTTTGTAATAATATATACATATAATTCTAGAAATTCATTTTATACAATTAAGAATATTTCCCTTTGAATTATTCTTCTTGACTGTTGTATGTTTTTTTCTATTGCAAGTCTAATGACTCATTGACCATTGCTCCAGAAACGCTTTCTCTAATTTAAATATAATTTGGTTCTTAGAATCATTGGATTTATTTTTGTATCATAAGCAAAAAGAATGTCCCCTTTCATTAACCTCCAACACCACTCCAGACGAGCTAAGGACCAATTCATCATCATGTACATGTTCTATAATTTTTCTTTTCTTAGAATGACATTGATTTTTTCCTTCGTTGTTGCTCCCTATAGAGCATTAAACATCTATGAATTAATATATTTTTTGAAAAATGTTATATAATATTCTTAACTATATTGTTAATGAAAATTCAGAAAAAATTTAAAAAATTAAAAATTTAAAAATAAAAAAAAATAAAAAAAAAATCATTCTGGAATTTTTTCATTCACCTTATTCATCATTCTAGATTTTTTTCTATCGGGCTTTTATACTCTTCTACACTTATATTAAAAATAATCTTATCAATCTTGTTCATTTTGTGGCTCTGCATGACACACACCAACCAATACATATTAGTTAAACTTACATATAGTTTAAATATATTAATTTTGTAAAGAACCTACAAAGAACTTTCTTTCTCTGTTTTTTATGTGCTATCATTGTGTCGATCAATATTTTTGTTACTTGAGACCTTCCGAGACATTTTCTTATCAATATGTAACATATAGCATCCAATATAGAAGCCATTAAATATATTTCACAAATAAATCAAATAATTTTCAGTAAAAAAAGCTTGCATTGAGAACATTAAACACACTGAACATTTAATTGTTCAACACAGTCATGGAAAATTATTTTTTTAAATTAATTTTAAATTATTACGATGCAATTTGTAAGGACAAATGCACTCAAATGATTTAACAGTGATATTAGGAAGAGGCGCGTTCATGCATTATATTACACGAGGAGAAATGATTAATAGACTCGATAGAATATAGAGTGTTATAAAATATTGATGTGTTGTATTACATAAGGATCACATGTGCATTATATTACATCGTGCACATCACAAAAAATATAGTTGTTTAAAAGATAAACAGAGAGGGTCGAAAGGGTTTGGGTCTAATTCAATAATTGATTCCCCTACTTTACATGTCAAACACCTATTTATATATTAAGTACAGAAAACCGTTAAATATAAATTCTCTAAACTAAAAAACAATGATTGTCAAATGCTAGAGGAAGGTAAACCCTAATGTGAAATTTATAAGAATAAGTAAGGTTTTAAGGTAACTATTGAATTTTTTTATCTTTTGTTTGAATTTTAATTAAATTTAAATATGAAAGAAGATTATAAAAATTTCACTAGTAAAATTTATAGTAAATTTTTTATTATACGGGGTTTTAATGTTTTTTTCCTAAATTGTCAATAAGCCGAACAAAAATTGTAGAATATTTTAATAGTAAAATTTGAGATTTTTGTTATCTAAGGTTTTGAGTAAATCACCATAGCTTTCAACTTCTAATCTTTCAGCAAATCCAAAATCATTTACAGCTCCAGAGTGCTCTCTGTAAGTCTTTATTGCAAATGATCTCTCTCTAAATTAAAACTTACAGAAATTGTGAATTTTTTTATTAGTAAAATAAACAAAAAATTTTAAAATTTTTACTGTGCGGGTTTTTGAGTGAATTACAATACTTTTCATCTTTTGTTCTTCTTAATAGTTCTTTTTCTCCAAATTATTATGTTGCTACACAATGCTTTTCGTATATCTCTCTTGCAAATCACTCACTTGCAATTTTGGGTAAAATAATGAAATGGCGAATAACTATTTATTATTTACTATTTAAAAGATATTGAAAAGTCAATTGTGGCTTGTTTTTTTAATTTTGAAAAATAAAAAATTATCGCTCTTTTTTTTTTCAATTTCTCCACACAACGGTGCATTCAATAGTCAAGTGCACCAATGCATTTATATAAAAATTTCAATGACATTGTCGGGATGCCATATTTTTTCATTGCACCAACACGACACATTTTTTTTTTCTCAAAATCTTGAAACAATGCGATTTATTTTTTTAAAACAACTGTGTGGTTTCTATTTAAAAGCACCAATGCTCTAATTGTTATAAGAGCACCAAATTGGTTGAATTCATTTTTATTTTTAAAAATTGGGAAACAGGTGCGTAGCAGTGCTATTTTTTTTGAACTTATCAGTGTGTTTACATAAAAGAGCACCAATATGATAACATATTTTTTATGAAATGCCAGAACCCGGTGTGGATATTATTTGAACACCTTAATGTTGTTAATTTTTTAAACACATCAATGCACTTTGTTCTTATAAGCTCACTAGTTGGGTTTAAAATCTATTTTGAAATTTTAATTTCACATAAAATGGCATATTAATCTCAAATTTCCTTTAGGATGCATCCACATGAATTAGAAAAGTTCATAATATACATTTTCCACTTAAAGTCACCTTATTCTTGAAAAATAGTTTAAAAACTATATTGAAATTCATATTGTGGTTATATAGTTGTCGAAATTAGTTTTGGATATGCACAAAAAATTTTATTTCTGATTTTTCCCAAATGCAGAGACAAAATATTAATAATATCAAATGGCCAATTCTTCAAACTCTAACTCGCTCTGTATTGCTGATCAAATTCCTTCACAGAGTTACCCATTTCTATCTCGGTTATCTAATTCATTTTCTTTTCTATTTGATGTCAATTTGAATAAAAATGTATCCAAATTTGCAAGAACCTGATTTAGAATCAAGTTCGGATGCATAAAACATTACTCAATATTTTCAAAAACATTAAAAGCTCTTTTCAAGAACAACATATCGCAAGTAGTTAGTATATGAAAGTGGACAACCTCTTCACCCTACTAATTGGAACATGTTATCTTCCAACCACAATCTTGGATCAACGATGGTAATAATTGTTTAATATAATATAATTTCAACAAACCAATTCATTGATGTTCTTACTAGTATCATTGATATTGTACTAATGATGTTCAATGTTTTTTAAAATTAAGATTCCAATGATGATGAGATACCCACCTACCATCATCTAAATCACCCCACTAAAATGCCAACTCGAGAGAAGACTCCATTAAGAGCAAGAATCAGAGAGGACACATACAAAGAATGGTTGAATCAACCACCTACTCAATTCCCACTACGTCCATATTCATCAATAAGGAATGAATACAATAATTGTAGTTATTCATCATAAGTTGGTAATGGAGGAAATCAAATGGTCGTTGGTATAGATTATTACTTATGGATATGATTACCATGGAGGAAATGTTGTTAGATGCATTACAGAAGGATGAGCTAGGGGATGATGCCCATATCAATGATACCTTATTCGAAGGCCTGAAATCTGCTTTCACTACCCGCTCTTTGGACTTGGCGATAAGTCAAATTCTACTTAGCTAGGGACAACAATGTTGTTGTACAACACAAGAGAAAAGTTTGGGATGTTGAATGCATGTTTCTCAGCAATATTGAGGCAATTGACCTGCATGATCAATCAAGTTCCTTATATTTTTTCACATGATCAAATTTAAAAATGGTCAATTTTATGAATGTTAAATATTGACATTGTACAATTATATTCCCCACCAACTGCGGGATATTTGAAGATAAGGTTTTTTTGAGTGATAATGTCTTGTTAGGTAGCTATGAAGAAGAAAATAAGTTGTTGAAATGTGTTTAGTACATATCATATCATGAATGTATGAATGATTCTAGTTTATATAGAGGAGAATATGCAAAGAAAGGGATATGTCTACAATGTGGGAATGATGGGTACTGTAATTAAAAAAAAATGGTAAATCACATGGTCTTCCTCATAAGATATTGAGGCCCATGCCTATAATACCAAGGATTCAAAGACTCTTTTGTTGCAAAGAATTAGTTATGTTGTAGGGATAGCATACCTCATAGAAGTGAATCAGAAGTTATGTGAATCCCAACAGATTCAATAGCCATGAAGCATATAGAAGATACATGGCCTGAAAAATTCAAGGATGAAGTACAAAGTCTACGACTTAACATAGCCATGGATAGCATCAACCCATATTCCCTCCAAAACACCAACTATTCTGATTGGCCTATAGTAGTGATAAATAATAAAAAACCCCATGGTTGTCCATGAAGAATGCACATATTATGTTGGCTCTCATAGTACCTAATAGAAGACAAGTGAAGAATATGGATGTCTACTTACAACCATTGGTAGATGAATTGAAGAAATTATGGGAAGGCATACATGTGTATGATGTATCAAGACCCAACGCAATAGAGAGGAGTTTTACATTGTATTTACAAATGTGATTACAACATACATGATTATCCAGGCTTAGGAGTTTTCTTTGGTAGATTAAATTCTTATTGATTTGTTTAGTTACAATATTGTTTCGCATATTAATTTAATTCTTTGAAATTATTTGGATATTAATGGTCACTAACATGTCATCTTGTATACAATAATTTCATAGATCTTGTAACAAAAGGGTACCATGTATGTAAATGTTGTGGATCTTCTTTGAAGGCTAGCTGGTCTGACCACCTACGAAATCTAGTGTATGACTGCTCCAGGGTACTTCTCCTAGAAGAACACCCTTACAGAAGAGCAATGTCCACTTTCAATGTTAAACTAGAGAGAACCCAAAGGCCTGCAATAATGACATCAATTGAATGGATTAGAGCATATGATAGAGAGAAGAAGGAGTTTGTAGAAATTTTTTATTCAAATGGAGGATCCCTATAAGTTTTCAAAGGTGTTTTTATTACTAACTTATGAACCTTTATTTCAACCTGCTCTTTACTTTCAAACAGTGGGTTTGAATATATAGATAAGGTTTCTTCAGGTTGGGCAAAAGTGAATGGGAATATATAATGAGTGGGGGAGATAAAATCAGTTGGTTTTAGCTCTGGTAAATGTACATCTAGTTCTTTCTCTAACTTGCGAGAATATGAAAATATTTTAGGAAGCTTGTATAATTCCAAAGATTGGACTAAGAGAGTTGACTGCATATCAACTCCTTTAGATAAAAGTTATAATACCCTAGGTGTGAGATCAACCAAATCTAGTTGGGATGGAACAAAGTTAAAGGCATCAAAAGATGAAATATCTTTAGGCTCTAATTGAGTAGAAGAAGAAGCAAAACCTTGAAGTATCCTTTGAAATGAGGCCTCTCTCACCAGTCTCTCAGGATCATATAAAGGAGATATAATTTGAGAGTCAGAGTGAGATCTGGTATGTTTTGAAGGAGCTAGCTTGGTCTAATGGAGTCGCCAGGTGAATGATTTTTAACCTACAATTTCATTATTCACCTTAAATAAAATAAAAATTCAATCATTGTCCTAGGGAAAATAGTTCAATTTTCACTCCCATACAGCGGCGCTAGTCTGAAGTTGTCCCCTGAGATGAGTCTAGGTCAGTTAGTCATGCTAGAGAATCTAAAATGTTTTGTTGGTTTTTAAATTTATGGATGACCAATAATATGAATTATTGAAAACATTTGGTGAAGCCTTAACAGTTGCTAAGCTAGATGAAAGGGTTTCTATTTGCCTAATTATAGTTAATTGAGTTAAAATGAACGAATAACAGAATATTGATGAAGTATAACTTGCTAAATATTCAGATAGAATATTTGATTGGTTATAAGCAAAGAATAAAGGCAAATAATGTTTCTTGTAGAAAAAAATATATTTAAACGAATGTAGATTTGTGTGACAATTAATTGATATAGGGGAGTTTATAATAACAGATAATCTTATAAGATAGCCCCTAGTTATTGTTGATAACTTCACAGGGGAATTAATACTGACTGATACTCAGTATGATCTTACCCAGATCTCTGCATAAAGACTTAAATATATGAAGAAATACATAATGAAATAAGCACATATGAAAAACTTACGAGATAAAACTATAGAAGGAAAATTCAGAATCCTTTCAGTAACTTGCAAATCTCCACCTTGGTTACAATTCCATTCTCGAAACTCATCTAAGGGTTCTAACCTTAATAACTCGAAGGAGGAGTTATTTATACAAAATTTCTTCTAGATATTTTCAAAACAAAAGTACAAAAATAGTATAAAATTGTAGGAATTTCAAAACTGCAAAGTGTTGGCACTATTCTATAGGAATTTGTTGATGTTAAGAAACTAACTCACAAAATGATAGAAAAGATAGATCGACACCTTAAAAATAAGCCTCTTCAAGGGGGCAACCTCCTTTACATTACACAAATGAAAAATTCTTAGATGATTCAAATGACAAAACTTCATTTCTATATATAGGAGTCTAAGGGGTCACAATATAACCAAAGCCGACCTAACAATAATGATATAGAGGCACAAAATAAACAATAATGGGATTGTATGGGACACAATAATAACAATATGGTGATAATAAGGGCACAACAATAACAATAAGGGATACAATGACAGTAATAATGGGGGAATCACTAATATTATAGGGACCTAACATGACCCTCTCCTTCAAAAAGTGTTGCGCTCAATGCTTGAGTAGTTCTAGATGCTTTTGTATAAAATTCTCATCCTCCCATGTAGAATCTTCAATGAGTAATGACCCGAATTGGAACCATAAAAATTCTCAAAGTGCTATGACTGTATCAAAATCATGACATACTTCAAAACTTGTGAACAAAGAGCTATTAGGAAGGACCTCTGAATAGTGGTAGTTTGTAGCCAGTGAGGAACGACGAGGACCTCAATCAAAGCACGTTGACCGAGGCCCATGGAGACTGCACAGGATGCAAACTAACAGTTAGGAAGTTTGGATCGAAAATAGAGGGTTGTTTCTGATGCACGATTAGCGCTTCGTTGGGCAAATCCCCTCGAGAAGGAAAAGCTCCGAAGCGCTCGGTCGCATTGGAAGCCAAGAAACTGTAGCGAAAGCGCTAAAGCAAAAGGCGAGCCCCGAACTCCAAAAACGGCAGAATATTGGAGGCATATTAGGCAGTAAGTGGATTTGGTAGGAGGATGAGCGATTCCATACATGGCACGACGTGTGTCCAGCAGATGAGAGAGAAAACCGCCTCTCATCCTGAGCTAACGGTCGAGCAAGTCAACTACGTGATAAGAGCGAACACGATAGGATCTGGGGGCTCTAGATCTGATGGAGGAGATTTAACCTGATGAGAAATTGGATCTGAAGGGAAAATAAGTTATGGCACATAAGGTTTGGACTCTGATTTGGCCGCTCAGTTGGTGGATGAATCATTACACAACGTAACCAAAATACTGAACCGTTGAGGAAGATCTGGTGCAGTTCATGAGAGGACAAGTGGCCACTTCCCTGTCAGACATTGGTGATGACGCAGAGGCAGAGAACTCCAAGTGAACAACAGTAGGAGATCCGAAGGGGTAGAAGAGGAAGCGAACAGTCAAGGACAAATTAGCTTTAAGCCATGGACAGATAGAGAATAGAACAGGAAGAATCAGAGAAGGGAACAATGAAAAAAATATGAAAGAGACATTGGAGCAAGAGGTAGAAAAGAAATAGAGAGCGGGTTGACCTGTAGCGTAAGGCAGCATCGTGCAGACATAAGGCTTGAGAGTTTCGAGTGATCCTTGTGAGGATATCTGTCAAGAATTGAGCACAACATTGGACTCATCCCATTAAAGACCAGAGAGGTTGAGACTTGGTAAAGAAAGAGTCTGTGAACTCTAGTGGCTTGGGGAATCCAAGAACCACCCTACCAAGCATTATCTATTTCAGGAGACTCAAGTTGAGCCCCTTATTGTAAATCTCTGCTTTAAAGACACAATAAGAGAAGGCCACCACTGAAAGCTGGACTGGAGACATAGCCTTGGAGAATAGGGTGAACTCCTTATTAATGCATTATGTTCTTGTATTTTCTTACTGTGTTTCCCTTCCTGTTTTCCATTTTCTAGTGTCTGTGTATTTTGCAATCTGATCGATCCATTACCTAAAATAACATAGACACACACTAGCACATGAGTGTGTAATACCTTCATTCATTAATTAATTAACTGAGATCACTTACGATTGAATTTCAGATCAAGTCGTATCAGAGTTCAAGGCTGTTAAGGTTAGACAAGCTTGTGTTGGATTTAGCTGTTGAATGCTAACTAGATCACAGCTCAAATTAGTAGAAGGAGAGTTGGTCGAAACTAGTCCTGAAATTGGGAGAGTCTATCCTTGGAAGACGATGTTAGAGGAAGGTTCTATGGGGCCAAACACTGAATCCATAGATAGTTTCCTAGCCATAATGTCCATGGTAGAGGAAATGTATAGGGACATCAAAAAACATAAGGATGAAAATTCATCAGGCTCTAAACAAGACAAAGGAGGAGATGAGACTCATTTCCATGACAACTCAAAAGGCAAAGGGAAAGAAGAAATCTTTCTCACGCCTCCTAATAGCCTTGAACACAAAAAGAAAGCATCTTTGATCAAACTAGATGTTAAATTTGATTTACCTATATATGATGGAGGGTTGAATGCAGGAAAGTTGGACAATTGGATTAGACAAATTGATGTTTATTGCAGAGTGTAGAATATCAATTCAGACAACAGCAAGTTTCAACTGGTAAGCCTACGCCTTGGAGGAACTACCTCGGTTTGGTGGGAAGGCAGGACCCAAGCTGACCTAAAGAGACATGGTAAGACTATCTTTGTCTGGAGTGAATTTGTTTCTGCAATCAACAAGCAGTTCTATCCATTGGCCTACATGCAACAAGCCATGATGAGCTGGCAAACTCTTCGATAGTTGAAAGGGAAAAGTGTACATGGATACACTCAAGAATTTAGAAAGAGAGCGTTGATTCTAGGAATCTCATTAGACTCGCTTGAGACTCTGTTGAAGTACATTGGTGGTCTACACAGCTACATGAAGCACACTATCCTCATGTTTAACCCCACTAGTATAGATGAGGTATCCGTACAAGCTACTCATCTAGAAGCTAGAGGAATGAATGGAAGTCCAGAAGTTGGGGGATCGTCCCAACCCACTGCAAGTAAGAGCAAGGAGAAAAGAAAGTAGAAATGTAAAGCAAGGAAGTCTAACACTGCACAGAAAAGCAAGGCTTCATGCACTCACTGTAAAATGGATGGGCATGATGATGAGCATTATTGGATTCTATATCCAGAGTTGAGACCTAAGGAGTTTGAGGGCAAGAAGAAGAAGATTGTTGTAGCTATTTAGAAAGATTTGGGATCAAACTTGGGAGATGAAACAACTATTGCAGCCACAGGTATAAGAGGTAAGAATTATGAAGCATCTACTAGTAATTCTATACAATCTACTACTGATGAAGAAAATGAGAGAAAAAGACATGAGCTTTTCCATATTACTTTGTTTGATAGTGGCTCACAAGCAAATTTAATTTCTAAAGCAATTGTAAAGAAGTTGGGATTAGTAACTACACCTCACAAGAAACCATACCCGTTAGGATGGTTAAATGATAAATCACAACTACAAGTGACTAGACAATTCAAACTCAAGTTTTCTTTTGGGTCAACATTTGTAGATGAGGTTGAGTTAGACATAATTCCTTTCTCCTTACTTGTATGACATAAAATCTATTTTCTATAGAGCTAAGAACAAGTATCTACTTGTTAAAGATGGAATCGAATACTTTGTAAGAGCTCATAAGCTCAAGAATAATTATACTCTCATATACTCAGGGCAGATGAAAAGAATGATAAATTCATGCAAACAATTCTTACTGATGGTTGTAAAGGAAAAGAAACCTGATAAAACCAATGTATTTGAAGGTTGTAATGCTAAACAACAAGATGGTTTAGAAAAGGTTGTTTCAGTGTATGATATCTTGTTTCAAGAACCGAAAGGTCTACCACCCAAAAAGGAAATAGTGCATGATATTATTTTGCAGCAAGATGCTCCATTTCCTAACATTGGAATGTACAGGTTATCTGCTTTAGAGAACATAGAAATCAAGAAGCAAGTGCAGGATTTGCTCGAGAAAAGGTTCATTAGACCTAGCACATCACCATGTGGGTCACCAATCTTTTTTGGTGAGAAAGAAAGATGGCTCATGGAGAATGTGCATTGATTACCGAGCACTGAATAAGATAACAATCAAAAATCACTATCCCCTTCCTCACATAGATGATCTTTTAGATTAATTGAAAGAATTTGTTCATTTTTCCAAGCTAGACTTGCATAGTGGATACCATCAGGTCAGAGTTGCAGAACAAGATGCATGGAAGGCTGCTTTCAAAAAAAAATAGGGATTGTATGAGTGGTTGGTTATGCCTTTTGGCTTAACTAATGCTCCTACTACTTTCATGAGATTAATAAATGATGTACTCAGAACTTTTCTTGATGATTTTGTTATTTTGTATCTGGATGACATTCTGATATTTAACAAAACCTGGGAAGAACACTTAAAGAATGTTAAGTAGACACTAGATGTTTTTAAAAGATAAAAACTTTATGTTAAACTCTCAAAATGTGAATTTGGCAAAACATCTCTAAATTATTTGGGCCATATAGTAGGGGGTGGTGAATTGAAGATAGATCCCTCTAAGGAGGAAGTCATTGTGAACTGGCCTAACCCCAAATCTACTATAGAAGTTAGAAGGTTCTTAGGAGTAGCACAATATTGGAGGAAGTTTATTTCTAACTTTTCCTCAATTGGAGCTCCCTTACATGCTTTAACAGGATTGAACAAGGTATTTCAGTGAGGAGGAAAATAGAAAAAAGCCTTCGGCACCTTGAAAGAAAAGATTAGTACAACACCTATACTAGAGATCTTCAAAGACGATTTGAGATCCAAATGGATGCCAATGACTATGCCATGGGAGCAGTGTTGAGCCAGCATGATAAACCCATATGTTATCATTCTGAGACATTTAATTCTGTAGTAGTTAACTATCCCACATATGATAAAGAATTGTATGCATTAGTACAGAGTGTCAAAAAGTGGAAACATTACTTAATGGGCAAAGAGACAGTAATACAAATTGATCATCCACCACTTCAATATCCATATTCTCAAACTAAGTTGCAGCTGCCAGCAATCAAGACACTATAGATGGATGGGTTTTCTACAATAGTTTCATTTGGTCATCAGATATAAAAAGAGCATACATAATAAAGTTGCAGATATGTTATCTAGACCCATTATAAATGCATCTACTATACTTAAGCATAATTCTATGTTACATGAGAGTTACATTGAACAATATGCTCAAGACATAGACTTTAAAGATGTATATGCAACTTTAATTCAAGGAAAATGAGAAGAAGAATTGGATTATCATGTATAGGACTGACTCTTATATCATTGTGGGAAGTTATGCATTCCACAAACTGAAAGAGTAAAGATAATTCAAGAAGCACACAATTCTCTAATATCAGGTCACTTTGGGGTAAGTAAAACAGTTGCACAGCTGCAAAGATTTTGTTATTGGCCAAAAATGAACGAGACGGTTTCTAAATATGTAAAAGGGTGTACTATGTGTGTAAAAAGCAAGCCCAACTATAGAAAACTAGGCTTGTACACCCCATTACTAGTTCCTTCTCACCCTTGGGAAAGTGTTTCCATGGATTTTGTTGGAGGACTGCCTAAATCTAGGAAAGGTCATGATTATCTGTATGTTGTTGTGGATAGGTTGAGCAAAATGTGTATTTTGATACCTTGTAATAAATATATTACAGCTGAACAAACTACAAAACTGTTATTTCAACATGTATGGGTTCATTTTGGATTACCTACTTCCATTGTATCTGATCGAGATACCTGATTTGTGGGAAAGTTTTGGTCAAGTCTGTGGGAACTAATGGACACCAAACTGAGGAAAAGCACAGCTTTCCATCCACAAACTAATGGCCAGACAGAAGTAGTTAATAGGACGGTGATCCGGTTACTCAGGGGATATTGCAGTAAGAATCCTAAGCTTTGGGATGAACATTTATGTTATGTGCAACATGCTTACAATAGAGCAAAACATTCTTCTACATAGAGATCTCCTTTTGAGAACTGTTTTGGTTTTAGACCAAGGTCTCCTTTGGATTTTGTCTCTGGTAAAGACACCACAATTGAGGGACATAGTGATGTGGACAGGGAAACTAGGTTCATTGAACAGATCCAAGAGATCCACCAGGCAGTACAGGAATAGCTGGAAAAGAGCCAAGCCAAGTACAAGGCAAGGCATGACAAGCATCGGATGGAGCATAGTTTCCAAGTTGGTGACCAAGTCTGGTTGTATATCAACAAGGACAAGATGTAAGGTGAAGGTAAAAGGCTAAATCCTATCAGGTATGGACCCTTCAAGATACTTGAGAAGATTGGTGAGAATGTTTTTTGCCTTGATCTACCAGCTTACATGCACATCTACTCAGTCGTAAATGTAGATTGCTTGAGATTGTTTGAACCTTCGCTAATTGAAGATCCTGAACAGTAGAGTTAATTTCCTTCTATTGATGACCTGTTACCTGAATATCTTAATGAATTGCAAGAAGACATAGTTCAGGATAGGAAGGTGAGGACAACACGCAGGGGAGAAGTTGAGTACCTGAGAATTGGGCTCAAGGTTCAAAGCCGAGCAGTACAAAGTGGATAGAGATTGGACAAGTGAGAAAATTGTACCCTCACTTAATCGATGCTTGAAAACCAACTTTTGGTGGTCCAAAAGCTTTTTCAGTGGAAAGGCCGTGATCTGAATTGCATCCATAAAAATTATCAAAGTGCTATGATTGTATCAAAATCATGACAAACTTCAAAACTTGTCAACAAAGAGCTATCAGGAAGGACCTCTGGACAGTAGCAGTCTACAGCCAGCGAGGAATGACGAGGACCTCGATCAAAGCATTTTAATCGAGGCCCATGGAGACTGTGCAAGATGCAAACTAGCAGTTAGGAAGTCCAGATTGAAAAACGGAGGCCTTTTCTAATGCGCAAAGCACTAACCACACATCGTTGGGCAAAACCCCTTGAGAAGGAAAAGCCCGAAAGCACTCAGTCACATGGGAAGCCAGGAAACCGTAGGGAAAGCACTAAAGCAAAAGGCGATCCTCGTGCTCCAAAACCGAGCTTAAGGCAGCATCGAGCAGACATAAGGCTTGAGAGGTTCGAGTGATCCATGTGAGGATATCTGTCAGGAATTGAGCACCACATTGGACTCATCCCATTAAGGACCAGAGAGGTCGAGACTTGGTATGGAAAGAGTTTGTGCACTCTAGTGGCTTGGGGAATCCAAGAACCACATTACCAAGCATTATCTATTTTAGGGGACTCAAGTTGAGCTCCTCATTTAAATCTCTGCTTTAAAGACACAATAAGAGAAGGCCACCACTGAAAGCTGGACCAGAGATGTAGCCCTGGAGAATAGGGTGAAGTCCTTATTAATGTGTTGTGTTCTTGTATTTGCTTAGTATGTTTCCCTTACTGTTTTCCATTTTCCAGTGTCTGTGTATTTTGCAATCTGATCGATCCATTTCCTAAAATAACATAGACACACACCAGCACATAAGTCTATAATACCTTCAGCCATTAATTAATTAAGTGAGATCACTTATGAGTGAATTTCAGATCAGGTAAGTTCTTCCACTTGATGAGATACTCTGAAATTGATTGATTCCGTAGCTATCGAGTTCTTGTTTCTTTGACTACTTCAGGTTCCAATATGATTTTTCCTTCCTCATCAAGTTCTGGAAATATTGTTTGAACTGGAAACTTGTCACCTATAACCTTCTTTAAGCATAAAACATGGAAAACTAGGTGCACTCAGGAATCTACAGGAAGCTCCAATTTGTATGCCATAGTACCCATCTTTTTCAACACCTTGTATGGACCATAATACTTTGGTGATAATTTATTATCCTTCTTAGCTTGCTTTAGTGATATTTGTTTATATGGTTGTAGCCATAGGAATACTCAATCACCTATATCAAAACTTCTTTCACTGCGATGTTGATCTACCTGTTGTTTCATATTATTCTACGCCAAGGTGAGGTTATCCTTTAGGAGTCGGAGAACTTGTTGTTGATGCTCAATGTGATCTTCCACTACTTGAACCTTAGAATTTTCTCTTAAATATGATGTGATGGATGGTGGATGATATCCATAAAGTGTCTTAAATGGGGTCATTTTTGTTGCAGTATGGAAGGAAGTGTTATACCACCATTCAGCCAGAGGAAACCATTTGACCCATTATGTCTATTTATTAGATACAAAGCAACAAAGATATCCTTCGAAACATTTGTTTACTATCTCATTTTTCCCATTAGATTGAGGATGATAAGATGAGTTATGAGCTAACTGAGTACCAAGACAAGAAAATAATTTTGTCCAAAAATTTCCAGTGAAAATGGGATCTCTATCACTTACAATACTCTTTGGATTTCCATGCAGATTTTGAATTGCTTCCATAAACATAGTAGAAACTATACTCACTTTAAATGGATGAGGTAATGCACAAAAGTGTGCATACTTGGTAAGTTTGTCAACTACCACCATGATAACATTCTTTCCTTCAGACTTGGGTAAACCTATGATAAAATCCATTGAAACCTCCTTCCAACGTTGGCTTGGAATGAATAAAGGATGTAATAGTCTTGGGGTCTTAACTGTTTCAACTTTATTTTTTTGGCAAACCAAAGATTCACCCACAAAATTTTGAATATCTAATTTAAGGCAACCCCAAAAAAAATCATTCTTAACGCTGTGGTAGGTTTTTAGAAATCCTGAGTGCCCTACTAAGGGAGAGGTGTTCAATTCCCTAAGAATATTTTGTTCGAGTTTTATTAGTTGGCTTAAAAAAGTATTTCTTTTTGTATCCTCATAATGTGCTATCATTTCATCTATAAAAATAGCCCAAGTGACAATTTGTTTACGAGAGCAAAGCCATCGATACCATACAAATTCATTAGTAGAACTTTGCTTCTATACCTAAGCATAAGTACTCCTTTTCAACATTTCATTTTTGATCTTTATCTCTATGAATATATAAAAAATAGCCTCCTCCTTTTCTCCTGTGACATTGGTAGACATGGGAATTTGAAGATTTTGTTTCCTTTCTGAGATAAGAATCATAGGAAAAGATTGACCTCCTGCTAGAGATGAACTAGGAATATCACTGAGGTTGATAACTATTTCTTGTGATGATTCTTTACCTAGGTCCATTTCCATACGCATCCTTACCCTTTTCCTAAATTTTAGCTTGAACTCCTTTATAGAAGTATCAGTCTCTGGTGAATGATCTTCTCTCTTTTTTTTCCCAGTTGTTTCTTTTTCATGTTCATTTCCCTTGTCTAGTCTGTCCTCTGTACTCTTCCTTTCTTGATGCCTAGGAGTTTGCGCACGTAAATAAGAAATTATCTACTTCTCAACCTCTTGTAAGGTTTCAGGCGTCCACTCTGTCTGGTTCATGAATTTTTCTATTCTAGGCCTATGAGTGTGAATATAAGGTGTTGATTTGTTTTCCACCCTTTTCTTGGAGATGATACCCCATGGGTCATAGGGCCATGTGAAGTTGTGGGTGAACTTCATTACTTTGAACTTCTTATCAGCCTAATCACGTGCTGCCCTATTGTTGCAAATAAAAGGACCAATCTGGGATTTGATCCTAAATGAAGATTTCTTCTTTGCATCTACAAAATGCACTTCATCTGCATTGATCATCTTCCTGATATACTCTAGTGCAAAGATCCTCATGGGGAGGAACTTTGGCAGCTTGTAAGGGGAAAATTCACATCCATACATCCTTAATTATGTGTAATTTTGGTACAAATACCAATCTCTTGTTCTAGCTTGATCAGTCAGCTGCGTAATTATTTTGATTTCTTTACTGATTTTGAGTTTCGTTGTACCACTGAGGAGGCTCACAGTTGGATGGACAAACATCTCTATGAATGTTTTGTATGTTAATTCCCTTTGATCTTCATTACCAAGGTTGTCCAAAAGATGACAGACTCAAATTCACCTTCTTCATTTAGCTTGCTCATCACAAACTGAAACATGTCTATCTGAAAATAATCAAACATATAAACCAGTACTGAAGAATATTGAAACACTTCTTATTTATTAAAATTTATGAATTGTTCATGGATGGCATCTGTTAGGAATTGACTAAAATTAAACAAGATAGAGGGCTTCGACTCTGATGACAATATGGATAGGAAACCTATTATGGCTTCATCAAGCCACTGATCTGAATAGTACCCTAGCAGATATGAAATCAAAGTGACTATATGCTTCGTTCTACTAGGGAAAGTAGAGGATGAATATGGATGATTTTTGCTAGGTAGTGGGGTTTGTTTAGTCATGAATAGTTCCAGGGTTTTAGGTCTTTTAGCAAATCCTAACCTCTAGTACATGTCACTAAGTATTTCATGGGAAAAGGGAGTGGTTCCTTCAATGATAGGAGCTTGCATCATCTGCATTATGGATTTAGCATCAATGGTGAACAATATTTCTCCTGCAATGGCTATTATTGCTCTTTGTTGTGGCCTATAGTAGGACTGACATTTTCTGATCAATTTTGGGCAACTATGGGTTTTGGGAAAAATGTAGAAAGGAAAATTTGTATCCCAGAGTCCTATATCATCCATTTCATCGATGAATTTGTCCTCCCACCAATAGTAGATGTCGAAGATATCAAATTCTGACATTGTTTCATGTATCTTGAAGACTCTATCTACAAGTGGAATATGGTCCAAGTCCACTGGTGGGTGCACCATTGGATTGAACAACTCATGTTCTTTCCTCTTTGGTGGCATGGCTATCCTCTAAAAATTTTAAACCTAGACTATCTTTGGATTTTCAGGGGAACTACAATTAGGAAAAGGAATGAGAAGAAGAGAGAACTCGGAGAGGGAAAACTAAAAGGGAATGAGAAGAAAACGATATTCAAGAAGGGGATGCTTCCTAATACAGAAAATTGTAGCTTTCTACTATTGAGCTAATAAATCACTCTGTTAACTGCTTCTCTATGTATGTCTCAGCAAATTTTCACTTCACCTGTAAGAAAAGAGGACATATTGAAACTTTGTAAATGGGTGAGAGATGATGTATTTGTAAATTTCGTAGAGTTCCTGTTGAATTGGCATGAAGTGGCATAGGTTCATTGACTAATGGTTTAATGAATTGAATGTGCAACGGGTATAGCACGGGAATGGAGGTGATAGGTGGATGGGATGGATTGGTGTCATGGAGTGGTGGGAGTGGTGAATGGTCATGATAGATGTGTGATTTATTTGAGAGTGGAATCCACTTTTTGGAGGGCCTATTGAGTGGTAAGCGAAACTGGTGGGGGGGTGAAAAATTATGATAGCATGACATGTAGGCGGAAGGAAACCACTAATTTCAGACCCCCGCCCCCTGCCCCCTAGCATTAATGTTCGTAGGTTCAGGTGGGGATGAAAACTCTGATGGCCCGTTGGATCGACCATTGAGTGCGTGGATTTGATGGAAGGTGTAGCGTGGGTAATTCCTGATATGACGAGCATGTGGGAGGTGGGTGTTAGTGTCAGTCTTTCCAGCCTTCCTCAAGTGATCAAATGTGCTCTTACAAAGTGATTTTGAAGTGTCAAGGTCAAATTTTGTCATTTCAGTGAGTCTTCAAGCAAAATTTGGTCACTAGGCATTAGGTCTAGGGTTTGTTTGCACTCTTTTCAAAGTTGTCCAAATGGCAGTCCATGTCATCATTCAGCTGAGTGTATCATTATTTATAGGGTTCTCATCATCATGTCAGGTTCCATTGGGTCATTTCACACCCTGTTCATGCTTCAGTTGTGCGCAGGCAAGGTCATTTCCCTCTCCTAGGGTTTTGAAGCCAATTTCTCTTGTACGGTCAAATCAACAACAAAACTTGTTTCCTGATGTTCATACACCTTCCCCTATCCTTAATGTACCCTATCAAGCACTTCCCAACACTCAGATCCCCCAAAATCCTCATTTTTGCACAAACCCTAGTTTCTAGCTACAACCTGGCAATTTTCTAGGTTGGGCCTGTGTTTTTCCCTTTTCGACCCCTTCCCCTCACTAAATCTCTGAGATTCCACTTTCCCCTACTTCCTAACATCCATCCCCACTCCCAAAAATTTCCCCAAGAATTTATAAACCCCCTATCCCCTTCATTTCGCTCCATTTCGACAAAATTCCTTGTTTCACACATCGGGGCAAGTTTCACTAAAATGATGTTTCAGAGCAGTAAAAGATGAATTTTGGAAACCTGAGAGAGTTTTTTGTCCAAAACATGTCAAAGAAGAAAAACCTCCTTCACTTTTTACACAGGCATCATGGTTTTAGATAAGTGTCAAGAATTTCGTTGCCTCAGGAGAATCAAAGACACCTCTGAAGTAACCTTGGGAAAATCAAGTTTTCTCCTAGCTTGGTTGGCCAAATGATTTTCCTGATGGGTAAAATGATAACGAGACACAAATATATTTCCAATGAGCTATCATGAGCTCAATTTGGGGTTGAGGAAGGCATCCAAAAGTTGACTGCAACAGCACTCTTCCTTGAGGCAGTCTCATTTGGCACTTTTTGACTAGTCTTGGGAGATTTGATGTTTTACAGGTCAAATCAACTTCAAATTAAAAAATTCCAATTGGGTTAGAAATTAGACTCAAATACCTTTCCAACGAGCCCATTTTTTCTCAATTCCGACACGGGGAAGGGCTTCAAACAGAGATGCCAATGTGTGAGACCCGTTGAGAGGTGTGCGACTCGTCAGAGGCTCCCCCACAGTGCAAAAATACAACGTGCGTGACCTGTTGGCAGGTGTGCGACCCGTCAGAGGCTCTCCCACAGTGAAAAAATACAACGTGCGCGACCCGTTGGGAGGTGCGCAACCCGTTGAGCTGTATCTTTGCAAACTCAAAAAAAATTTGCTCAAACTCCCTCCAAATCATCAAATTGCTTGAGGTAGGTTCTCCAAACTTGAAAATGGTTGTTGGTTATGTTTAAAAGACATCATGAATGGGTTTAAAGATCAAATTGTACAAGAGGAAGAGGCTCCATATGGCTGCAATGTGTGATGATTAAAATGTGCTAGGGATTATTGCTGTTCATGTTTTCTCCCTTGTAATTATTTCCCTATTTCCCCTTTTCCATTCCCTTGTATTTCCATGTAATTTCCCTTTGTTAAATTGAAAATAAATACAAACCCTACCCCTCTCCCTAAACACTAAAACTGAAACCCTAACCCTACCTCTCCATATGCCCATGTAAACACATGAATTTGATGATGCATGTGCAGTGATGTTTGCAATGTATTCCCTAAATTCCATGTTATTCATATATTCCCAATTCCTGGTGTAAAAGGTCCCTCCCCTAACATTTCCCTCATGTTCTTGTCCCCTTGAAAAAGCATAGAGTTCAGCACATTTTGTAGGCAGCGAAAGCAGTTCAGTTTGTCCACTTTACTCCTAAACCATGTCAGAAACCGAAACTTATGAGCAAAATGATGACCATTCATCATCTACAGAGGTTGAGGTACAAAGGTGGTCATCATAAGAGAGAGGAGCTCACCTCTTTGACCGATTTGCAGAGGTGGATTTTACAAGGCAAAAATGAAAGTGTCTCAAAGGCGGTTGACCGAGGCTCTTAGGTGGAAGAAAAGGACCAATCCACTCTGTATCTTGGCAGAGGCATCCCTCAAAGATCATGGCACTCACTAGCATCAGCTACAGCACAAATCCCAAAATTTTTTGAGAATTTTGGGTAATTTTGGAATTTTTTGGAAATTTACAGGTTTTTGGCTTCTCAACGGGTCTCACCCCCGGTAGACCCTTTGTCCCGGCAACTCCATTTTACAAAAACTCAGCATTTCTAGATTTTTCATGAAAAGTTACACTTGCTCATCCATTAGTAAGAAATTTCATCAAGTTTTGGGCCCCAAGAAGGTCAAAATACATGCAAAATTTGACTTTCTGCCCCCTTTTTTGAGTTGCAGAAACCAGTCTTGGGAGAATTAAGTTTTGACAGGGCAAATGACCTCCAAATTCACAAATTCTAGTTGGGTTGGAAAGTAGACTCCCAGGCCTTTCCAACAAGCCCACTTTTGATCAATTCTGACATCGGGAAGGCATCCAAACATAGTTGCAAAGGTGTGAGACCCGTTGAGAAAAGGTGTGCGACCCGTTGAGGAAATGTTGCCAGATTTGACCAGTTCAGCCCAAAAAACGCAGTTTGGCTCCAGTTTGACTTTTTGGGGTGAAAGATGATTATCTTTGATGTAATTATGGCAACTCTAAGACACTTTTACTCTTGTTTAACATTTCTAGAAGATTCATTCATGTAAAGGGTAAAAATTGAATGCATGAATTGATTTCCAAGTTTATAGAGGCAAGTTGTTTGACTGCCTATTTTGTAGTGCTTAGTTTAGAAGTGGTTGAAACAGCTCCTAGAAGGATGAGCACGACCCCTAGAGGCAAGGAAAGGTCTTAGCTTGCCTATATTATGTATTTTCTTAGTCATTTTCAGGGGTTGGAAGGTTGGACTCTTGAGGGAGCAGTAGCTCATTGTATTATCTCTTGTATCTCAACAATTTTTGGCAAGGAAGACCAGGGTTTTGCAGTCATCTTTGGGATTCTTGTGGACTCATGTGTTGATGGTGTGTTTCTTCAGTCATTGTAAGCTTTGTTATGTGTTTCATTTTCCTTCTATACTTCTGCATATTAAACAAATGAAGTGATAAAGTAAGAGTTCATGCTTGCTATGCTCTGCTTTTAAATTTGTTTAATTTTAATGTTTTCTACTGTCTAAAGAGAATTCAAATTCATTGTTTTCTCTCTTTAGCCTTCTCTCTATGATTCCTAACCATTCACTTCAGTCAAAGACATCAGCACGGTCTCCTACCTCGCCCCAAAGACTCCCCTGCAGAAACTGTGTCCCATCCCCGCCGCCAAGTTTGCCCTCTCCTCAAATTGCCACCAAAAACCCAAAAAACCCCAAAATCAAATTATTTTATCAGTTTACTAGCCTAATATCAGTGTTACTTTGTTGGTCATCTCCCTAATTGAAAATTTTCCAAGAGAGACCGGAGAGAGCCTTCTCCTGCCCCGTAGGGCTAGCTACGAGGCTGAATGGTTTGACGTAGCTTTGAGATTTGCCTTTCTCAGCATGAGGTGAAATTTCAAACGCTAACAGTGTCTATGAATCCTAGTTGCAAGCATAATTTTATCAATGTTATTTTGACAAAAAAACTGCAAGTTCTAGCAAAACATATTGTAAACATAGAAGTTGATAATGAGGATGTTCAAATTTATAAATATTTGAAGATTTGTATGGATAAGTATGTGTTTCATTCTTATTTTTATACTTCATATATGTATAATGTGGATGTTGTTTTGGGATACCCATTGGATGGAATCTGTTGGTACTGCCAATATTAATGTGCAGAAGAAATTCCTGAAGCTCTAGTATAAAAAGAATAAAATCACATTGCAAGATATTTCCATCACTAAACAGGTGGAGTCCAAGGAGGCCCAAGCATAAAATGCTACATGTACTAACACATCAGATGATTAACCTTTGATGGTAGATAAGTAAAAACAGACATCAAAGTAGGTACCAGAAAAATCACTAGACACCACTCAGACACCAATAGTGGAGAAATTAACGAAAGATATACCATTAGTTAAAGCTTCAACATATCACCAACCGTATCACCCAACATGACAACAACCAACATGGTGGAAATAAATTAGCAACAAGGATGACAACCCATGGAAAACACATAGAGAGGTGTGATGATCCACCCACAACACATCAACATAGAGGAACCACAAGAACCAACTTCCATCTCAAGTGAGAGAGGAAATGCCTAGATCAAGTACTCACCTTCCTCTTGGATGGCTGATGCACAAGCATGGTACCAGTGTACTACTCTTTTGAGTATATATTATTATTTGTGTTCTTCTCATGCTTTGAGGATGAAACATGCTTAAGGGGGATGCAATGTAGTATACCTAGGGGGGATAATATGAGGTATAAAGGGAGGTACCCATGGGAATAATGTAATGTAATAATGTAAGGATGATAAATAAATGAGCCATAATTAATAAATAAAGTGGTTAACCCACATTATGCAAGGGACCATGAGTAGTTAGGGAATAATGCGTTAAGCCCATTGTATTAGATGTATGGTATTGAGAGACCCATGGTATTGTATGTATGAAGCCTATATAGAGGCTAGAGACTCTTCATTAAGAGATGTCAATTATTGTTGTATTAATGAGCATATGGGTTGTGGAGTATTCTCCTTCCTTAAGGAGTGATTGTATGGTGTTACTCTACCTCAATTGTTTTTCGAAGATCTTAATAAAATATATTTTTACTACAACAGTTTCTTGTTTTATTTATTGGGCATATTTTGAATTTCTCTATATTTGTAGGTCAGATCTATTACACAAAAGATATCTGGAAATGCTACAAATGTATAAACTAATCAACTGTTCAAACATGAAGGTAGTCCAACTATCTTAATTATTACATAACATACTTGATTCCTTTCTTGAAAATAAAATATTTAAAAAATTGTAGCAGATGAAATTGTCATGATGTCTGAAAAATAATATCTCCATTGCTGACCCCTTTGATCTCTTGAGATGGACTCAAGGTCCATTGTTTGGACTTGTGGTGGGTTAGCAAACAAATCACAGAGTTTCCATAGAATTGGATTTGGTCTGTGAGTGTGAATAAGATAATTGTATGCCATCCTTAAGCTTGTGAGCTCAGTTTAATTTGGCATAAATACAAATAAGGTATTCACAAGCCATAATAACTGAAAATCTCTCTATAGATAATTTACTATGGTTCTTCCCTTGAGAGTGGAAGTCTTTTCATGTGTTGAGTCCACCTTGCTCTTGGTCTCAACTAAAAATTTCTCATACTGCACCCATGGTAGCCTCTTTCCTTGGAAATCCCAACAACTAGGAAGTCCTGCTATAGTTCTATGGTCAAAATTAGAGTTGAATCCTACAACCAACCTTGCCAGTTCATTTACACATTACTCAGCCTTATCCCTTGTTACCTTTTTCTGGATCATTTTGGCAACTTCCATAATCACACCTATCATATCAATGATGTCCATTTCCCTCAACTCATCAACTGAGTTCTCATTAAGGTACTTGATAAATTTCCCAACAGTGTTGGCATTCTTAGCATCCTCCTCATTGGATGACAGGAGAGAGAATTCAGTGGTCTTTACTACAACTTTTTGTTCTAAAACTAATTTTAGGTGTTACCATATCATATTTATCTCAGAGATGATATCATCCTAGAATAGCTACCTAACTTCAATAAGGGACATGTTGCCTTTAAATCTATTCTCTAGTCCTTTAATCTCATCATGTGCCACCTGATACTTGTTGTTAATTTGTTCCACACTTTCCTATGTGGACTTGAGTTGTTTATCCCTATTTTCCAGCATGTAATTGGTGTTTCCAAGTCAATATTAATCTTCTTAAGCTCACTTTTTGATAACTACAGATCCATGAGAGCCTTGGTTAACTACTCAGTGGGTTTTGTGGGTTATCTAGCACAACCACAACAAAAATGTGAGAGTCAATCCTTTGTTGCAGCTCTGTTACCTTCAATTCGAAGGCTACCAATTCATTAATTATTTCTATCGATTCCTTGGCTAGGATTTCCTTTTTGTTTTCCACCTGAGCCAATTCCTTGGTTTGTACATGCTTTGTAGAAAGCATTTTAAGTTGTTTCCTTAATGAATGGATCTTTGATTATGAGCCTTTAATGATGGAATCTATGCAACTTTATCATTTGGGTCCACCCCTAGTTTTATAATTAGCTCCTTGTAGCCTTCATTTTGCAGATGAAGGGATCTTGAATTAGTCTTCTCATGATTTATTTTAGTAGTTGCCTTCTCCAATAGCTTCTCGGCCCTGTTGATGGTTAATGCACCCTTTCTTAGCTCACTAGAAATCATCTCCCACATCTAAGGAAAAATATACTATCTTGAATTGCAATCTAGATGGAATGAACTACATTGAAAGGTGGTACAAGGAAACCTTCATCTGATTTCTTTCCAGATCCATGGAAGCCAAGAGCTTGGTTTGGTATGGCATTGAATGGGAGGCCAACTGTGATAACATTTCATATTTGATTTTTTTTTTCCTCTCCTCTGTCTTTCTCCCTTCCTCCCATTTTAGGCCTATTGTTGATGTGTTTCAAATTGAACCCTAGGATTGCTACCTTGGTTGAACTAGAGGTGGTAGTTTGTTCCGGATCCTCTAATTACACATGGAAGCCTGGTTGTTCTAGGTTCTTCTCGGTCAATTTAACCTCAATATCCTCCCCAGTCTGCTCTTGAATTTTTTATTTCCTAGTTGAGGATGGATCCTCAATCACAGTATCTCCTACCTCATCAATACTCCTCTTCTGATTTTTTTCCTTGGTGCTTGGTGTCTTGACTTCCATCTCTGTATTGATGGGCCATGAATCAAAATTAGCTTTCCTTTCTAATTCATGTTTATATTCATGTTCATAGGCCAAGAAAAAGGGAATTTCAAGGACAATATATGGTTTCATCATTTTGTGTAAGATCCCTAAGGTTGCTTTAGAGACATTTACTGTCTCATCCTAAACAAACAATGTTAGGATAACAACTAGCATGGGTTGCATAGTTTCTAAAAAGAAGGAGATGGGAAAAGTTTATGAAGTGGTAGGAAATTGGGTGTTCAGAGCCAGAATTAGCTGGAGGAAAACTTGTTTCTGTCTGGCTAAGAACCCATTGTACTCATAGAAGAGCATGGTCTCTATAAACTTCTCCAAGTTTAGGGATTTTGGGTAAACAATGGCGTTCTGTACGAATTTTGGGGTGACATCTATAATATTCTCCCCAGTGGATGAAATACATTAGTTCTTCTATTTAATGTAGGTGGCCATAATCCAGGACAAGAACTATGGGAAAGGGTACACAATTGGCGTGACTAGGTGGTACAGTCCCAACTCAATGACGTGAAAGGGATCTTCTTTATTTAGATAGTTTCTGTAGAAGTTGAAACAAAGATATGACATGTTTAGAGGGAAAAACGAGTTGTGAATTTTATTCTCTATGTCCATGAAGGGTTCGATGTAGCCCATGGATTTTGGTTTTTGTGTCTTTGGGATTTTTGGTGTGAATTTCATTAATTTTAGCATGATGATAATGATGTAAGGACAAAGAATCTATGAAGTACCTAGTAACTAGAGGTAATTAGATGTTTTGGGTGCAAGGAGGTCCTACGAGGGTTGAAATTTGGGCATATGATGTTGCGAACAAGAGGAGAAACAAGAAATAGAATGATTTGAAATAGACAAAATTGAGTTGAAACGGTCAATTTATGAAGCTTTATGGATAGGAAAACAATGAGGTGACTTGAAGGAGACATGTGGCAAATTCGAATTGGGTGGAAATGAAGGGAGGAGGGTGGTCCATTGAATAATTCCACACTGTTGGGTTGTGTTATATTCTTTCCATGACTAACCTATGTAGTGAATCGGGGGGTTAGAGGGGGGGCGGAGCCCCCCCTTTGCCGCGCCGATTGCGCAGCGGGGGGGTCACAGGGGGGCGGGTAGCCCCCCTCTACGGGGTTCGGGGCAGCGCCCCGATAATTTTTTTTTTGGACCCTATATTAGGTTGGGCGAACCTACCTATGGTTTTTCGGTCCACGGTTTTGGACGCGATGGTTTTCGGTCCAGGGTATTGGATGCTTCGGCATGTATAAATATGTATTGTAACATTGAAAGGAATATAATGAGAAATCAAGCTGGTAGTCTCGGTTTTGAGATCCAGTGGTAAATCTCTATGTATATGTGTTTTATGTGTTATGCTCTCGCATTTTTATTTTTCCTATGATTTAGAATTCGTGTGCAGGTAATTTCTGTACGGGGTTAAAACCTACATTTGGTATCAAAGTTGTTTTGGATTCAAGGGGATGCCTTTGTTACTGAGGGGTTTCACTCGGGCCTGTGGTAGACCTTGTTCAGTGGGAGATCTGCGAGATCAATTCTAGTGGTGAAAGAAGATGGCGAGCAGCGGAAAGATAGAGATTGAGAAGTTCAATGGTCATAGTTTTGAGTTGTGGAAACTCAAGATGGAGGATCTGTTGGTGGATAAAGATCAGTGGATCGCTGTAGATCCGGGTACTAAACCAACGGGAGTGACCGATGAAGAATGGAAGAAGTTGGATCGGAAGGCAAAGAGCACAATACGATTGTGTGTCTCAGATTCAGTATTGTTGATGTATCAGGGGAAGCTACGGCGAAGGCTCTGTGGGACAAGTTAGGGACTTTGTACCAATCTAAGTCTCTGGTGAATAAACTATTCCTGCGGAAAAAGCTGTATAACCTGAGGATGAAAGATGGAGACTCAGTGACAGAGCATCTGAATGCGTTTAATACTGTGGTAAGTCAGTTATCATCTGTTGATATTAAAATTTCATATGAAGATAAGTGCAGCAGTTTGTTGTGTTCTCTACCAGATTCGTGGGATAGTCTGGTTATTGCAATAGGTAGCAATGCAACTGCTTTGCAGTTTGATGAAATAGTCTCAGCCTTGCTGACGGAGGAGATGAGACGGAAAAATATGGACAACCACAATGGTGATGCCTTGTCTGTACGAGGACAGTCCCATAACAGAAACAAAAATAAGTCATCAAGTGGGAGATCTAAATCTCCAGGAAAGCCTACGAAGGTGGTGTGCTGGAAATGCGGAAAGGAATGGCACTTCGGAAGGGAGTGTAAATCTAAATCTCCTGATAAAGGAAAGGATCTGGTGATGCTCCTTCTGCAAAGGCAAAAACCACCTCGGATGAAGGTGGGGATGTGCACTTGGCTTCTTCAAGTACACATGTAGATCATGAGGCATGGTTGATTGACTCAGGTGCATCCTTTCACTTCACTCCCCATAGGAAGTGGTTCTGCGAGTATGAGAAATACGATGGTGGTGATGTCTTCTTAGGAGATGATAGGAAGGCTAGAATCATTGGTCGCGGAAAAGTAAAGTTGGAGTTGCAAGGTGGAAGGGTTAGAACCCTTCCGGGTGTTCTGCATATTCCTGCGTTGGCCAGAAATCTGATTTCTGTAAGCAAGTTGGATGATGCAGGTGTAAAGACAGTGTTCGAGAAGGATACCTGCAAGATGGTTCGAGGAGCACTGGTATTGATGCAGGGAGTTCGGATTGGAACTCTGTACAAGCTGTAAGGTAGCACTGTTGTTGACGGGTGTAATAGTTCTATGGTTCCTGAAATGGAGCAAAAAATCTAGTGGTCTCTGGAGAGAAGACCATGTTGTGGCATCAAAGGCTTGGACATATTGGAGAGAAGGGCCTTCGAATAC